>JAOBRG010394390.1:0-10401 GCA_027574985.1 Umimayanthus nakama | reverse complement strand
CTACTTGTACACTTACTGCAGTTTTTATAGCTCGAATTATACTCTTTCAAAAATCGTGCTAACATCTTTCTAAGATCGTGTTAACATCTGGTTAACATCTTGCTGCAGCCTCGTCTCCAGGCATCTTCCTCTATCCGGCCGCTTCGTGCCTGGTTACTCAGTGCTTCTTTTTCAAGATGGCGGACAGCAAACGACCAAACGAGCCGAAGATTTGACTGGGGACGAGGTTAAGTTTAATACTTAAGCCTAAAATTCTAAAGATCACTTAGCCTTGAGGATAATATTAGCCGTAATTACTGATAATGGAAATCAGAAGTCTAAACGGCCAAAATATTAACTAACACTGAGAACTGGGTACCACCGTTCATGCCTTCATAGAAGCGTGAGCATACAATAGTTCCTACGGAAAAGTAAACGTTTAAAAGCAAGCCGATAAAAAGAAATATGTTAGTGAAAGAGATTAGGAATCTTCTCACTCAATTAACTGTATTTGATTTGGTGTTTGAGACAAATACAACTTTAAGATTATCACAACATTAAGCATAACAGGAAGTTAGCACTTGAACAAGAGGCGTGGTTTCAGAAAATGATACATGGTGCAGCAATACGAAATGATCCCCGAGGAAATGCAGTATTGCCTGAACGTAGTAACCGGTTGGCTGTAATCCCAAATACTGTTTTCGTTAGCACTAATAGCAAACAGATAAGCTTATACAAAAATGCTGGGTGGGTTTTACTTTTAATCCAGAGTTTTACACGTACGGTATGTAGGTTTTGTTTTCATTATTTTCTGTTTACAATAAGCAGAAAAAACCGAATCGATATTTTAGACGGTTTATGAACCAAACTTTATCTGAACTGTGACGCTAGTTAGCTACCCGCCATGATTGAAGATGTTATTGTAATAAGATACGCAACTTAAGCATTTACTACGAAAAGGGTTACTTAAATGCAAAAAGAATGGAAATTCTCGCTAAAAAAAATTACTTAACATTGAAAAATTTACAATAGATCTTATAATTTTGTAGATTTTAATCCGCTAAATGTTGTTTTCTCACCATTTTCAGTGTTCCATTCGAATACAAAAAACCCTGAAAACTTGAAAATCCAAACTTATGTAGTTGTGGTTTCCATCCTTGTTCCCTTCTGTGTGAAAAGCTTCAATAGCTCTCGTGCGATAGCCTAACGATTGAAGCAGCGAAAAGTCTCACGAGATAAACATGGCCGGAGTTTCCTCTGATCGTATCCCCAAAGAAAGCGGTGTTACTGAGTTTTTAAAACTGATTTTCTATTTGACGGTGTGTTCAACACTGTTTAACCGTGAAAATGATTACATAATCGAAAATGTTTGGTTATCAAAATGTAACGTTTAACAATTTTTCCATACAATTTTAAGTAGAGTATTGAGTTAAATTTGTTGTTTGCTAGGAAAAAATAGTTACTTGCGATGGATGTAAAGTAATGTTGTGTACGTTTTTGGCTTTGAACTGTAATTAAAGCACATTTTACCCGAATTAAGCCAATATTTCAAAAACTGTTTGCATAAAGTAGGAACTTGGTTATTCAACTAAATATGGTGTTTGGAGGATATGTTGAATTTGTTAGACTTACATTTTGGTTGAGTCATAACGTGGCTGCCGATGTATACTCGTTTCAAAACAGTGGGTAGTGACCTTCTTGTTGACCTGCAACTGTGAACGATAAAACACTTAAGCCAGCAATCACTAAATGTGAAAAAGTTGCAAATCTTGATCTATTACACCCAGCAAATAAACAACACCCTTATTTCCCACAAAGTAAGTGGCCTTAAATGTTCCAAAACTGTTTTTGATATCCTTTCATTTCAAAGGGCAGAATCGTTGTGATGGTAAAACCTCAGTTCTTGCGAATGAAACCTACAGTCCGTAATGTAATTTCACATCAGTTTTTCAGCAAAAACTCTCTTTCCAAACGAAAAGCAGGAAAATTTGACAAGATGCAATCACCTACCTGTAACAATTAACATTTAAACTAAAAACGAAAGAATGGGAGAACAATACAATAATCAACAGAACTCATACATAATGACTTAGAAGGGCAGGTGTGCGAAGTGGACTTTGGTGACGGTAGGAGATGGCGTAAAAAATTTTGGGTTTAGCTCCAGGACCCATAACGCACAAATGCCATAATATTGCTTGAAACAATTCTAAGTTTTGTGTTACCACATAATTTGCTAAAGGTTTTATCTGTAGTAAGAGATTTAGCCGTTTCCTATTGAAAGCTGATATTACAATATCGACCCCAAAACTCTGGCCGACATTTTCGGGTAGCTATGGCAACCGGTCAACGTTTTAATTACACCCAATTGTATTGTTCGACTGCGTATTACACAAAAAACTAGTTCTTGAACGTGTTACCTGTCAGCGGCTTAAATACACCCTATTCTAGTATTCGATTGCATAGTACACAAAACTTAGTCGGTGAGTCATTGACAGAAAATAAATTTGGTCTTACGGACGCTATCGGAGTTAATGCGCTGCTTGCAAACTTGGAAACGAATAGCGACGAAACAATAAATGTAGTTACGAGTTGGCCCATAAACAAAAAACTCGTTAAACTACTAACGCAAACTTCTTTACTAATCATTGCACTCTATACAAAGCTCTACTTTTCCTGACAGGTACTACTTTACATTTTAACAGTATAAAAAATATTCAAAAATTTGCAATGATAAAATGTTAAAAAACGGATACTAGGCACTTGTACACAATAGTATTAACTATAGATCACAATTCAAAAAAATTCTTAAACGAAAGTATGTTTATACGTTTATTAAAAATAACAAAACGGTTTCAGTTGCTGCCGTTGCTTGGTAATAGATTGAAGCGGAATATTATTTTTAAGCGGGCGTCTTTTAAAGGGGCTAAGGCTGAATATACCTTTAAGAATTTGTGACGCCAAAACCCCAAAAATATTTAAAGATTTATTTTAGGGATTGCAGACACGAATGCTCTTAAAGATAATAGTAGGTATTGTGAGTACAATTATTAACTTCCCTTCGCACAAACCAACCTTAAGGCCCTGTTACACTGTGCAATTTTCTCAACAACTTGTCTCGCAATGCCATTGCGAGACAAGTTACTGGGCAATTGCACAGTGTAACATGGGTTGTCTTGTATTTTTTTTGTTGCGCGAAGCGTTGTAAGAGGTAGAACTCAACTCTACTTTTCGTAACGGATTGCAGCAACTTACAACACCATTGCACAGTGTATTACCCCTCCAGCAATTTGTCTCGCAATTTTACGGCAGTTTTAACAAGGGCGCACGCGCACGCTTCTTGTTTTTTTCGTTCCGAGAAGCATTGCGATACAAGTTGCTGAGAAAATTTCACAGTGTAACAGGGCCTTAACATTAAACTTCGGCAACGTGCAACGCTACATTTCCAACCATTGCGAGACAAGTTGCTGTGAAAATTGCAGTGTATCAGGGCCTTTAACTTTACCGGAAGCCAATACAGACGATTTTGTCAGTATATTGCCACTCAATACCCTTGCTGTTAATAAAGTAATATAATAATAGGAAAAAATGAAACAAAACTGTACATGCAATGGGTTATATCATTTGCTTGCTCATGGGTTATATCATTTGCTTGCTCACCAACTTGCTTATTCTTGCTTTGCTTAGCCTACCCTAATTGCTCTTTGATTTGTTTGTGTGTGTGTGTTTGAATGTTCCTATTGATGACCTTCCACTTATTATATAATATGTCACAATCACTATAATGGCTGCCTAGATTTTAGCCCTTATGGTTATTGTAGGTAGCTAGTACCCAATTCTCAATATTTGCAGAGAGTAAACTGTAATTTTATTTTCTATTTATCTAATAATCTATATTGTATTCATGAATGTAATTACACTTTGTAACTCCGGGTACAAATAAAGGTCTTCTTCGTTATAGGTTATACTACACTGACTGGTCGATCTTGCAATCTGTACACGAGGCGAACTTTACTAATTGCTTGATGTTAGCCTCAATATTTGAATTTGTTTGTATTAAGAATCAGAATGTTCTTGTGACATCTCATGCAGAGAACTTTCCGACTTAACGTCCTTTAAGTTAACTGGCTATCTACTGTGGCAATGTTAATGCATACTGATGATTTTTTACTAATTGCCAAATGGTTTTAAAGATAATTTTATATTAGACATATTTTTAAAAAAACAGCAATATACATGCAAATAGAAAGGACTAGCTGCTAGAAAAACACATTCTCTTCCAAGCCATGCAACTACAGTAAACTTAATGGAAGGTTCCTTGGTGTTAAAAACCTGGAACTTAATGCTGATGACAACAAATCAAGTTAAAAGATTAGTTTCTATTTATTCAACAGCTCTTCTCAGGTTTTGAATCTTGTTTCATTATTTACTTATCATAACTTAATAGGTACCATCAGTTCCCCGTAATGCGCCCAACATCAACTTTAAACTTAATCTTGTGGCGATCCGACTCGATTGTTTTGCTACCTTCATGCAGATTGGCAACATCCATTCTTACACAAATCTATAAAACTGCAATGTAACCCGGAGGTTCAAAAATAAATTGTTGTTTTTGTTGTTTCTGTTGTTGTTGTTAACTTAACCAAACTTCAGTAAATGTAAATTGAGACAAATTATTGCCAAAGTTCAATCTTTAAACCGTTTTTCTCTCGCAATACCGCAAAGTATCATGTACTGGTTTTCAATTTGAAATACATATGAAATGGCGTTTCTACTGATTGTATACCTGAGTCATGCCCCTAGCATGTTCTTCAATTTTAACATTTTTTTAGCCTAAGTTCTTGAAAAATTGACAGCCTCTTGTAAAGAGAGTATGTAGTTTCATCCAACCTTACCTTTTCACAAGATGCTGCAACACGGCAGAAACTGTTGAATGGGTCGGGCGTATTTTGTTTCAGCGAATAATATCTGCTTTGCGCAAGTAAATAAAATAATTAGGGTGGTGAAGATTTCCTGTGCATTTACCGTGTTTCATATACTTCAATTAAAATATTGAATTATATTGAGCTAGAGTACAAGATGTACACGTTATCGTTTTTTTGGCAGTATTCTTGCTAATGTCTGTTATCAAGTTGGGTCAACGAGTTTGCTAGACTCGCCAAATAACAAACACTGAAAGGATTGGTTTTTATGAGAATGAATAAAGCCAACAAGTGTTATCAAGTATTATAAGCTCAGTATCAATGTATCAGTGATCGGCACGCTTTGGAATTCTTGCAATCTAGGTAATATTTGAGACGGTTTTGAGGTGGTCTTTTTTAACAAAAACAAGTGAGCCGCGCATGGACTGTAATTTGTAGCTTTGTAAACTCTACTTTACGATGCTTTTCTTGTATTTACCAGACTTCTTCAGTAAATCCACAAACCGATAATCAAAAATTAGGTCTACATTACATTATTTGGTTTTAAAAGCCATGGGAAGTGACAACCTTACTCAGACACGCTGTTTATAGAAAATGAATTACGTTAATTTAAACTTATTTTTTTCATGGTCAGTGCTACATGCATCATTGCTTTTTAGTGGCATAGATACTTCGTGCGCACGGTATTTTTATAACATGCCAAACTCAAAACTACAACACTGAATTTAATCTTTCCTACAATATTTTTCGTAGTATTTGCATATTTTGCAACAGTTTTTACTTCTTATTAGTCTTGGACCCGTGTTTTTACTTCTTGCGCAGTTGTATGTATTTTTGTGTCATGTACTCCGACTTTACGACATTATTATTTAACAACGGTTTCCCAGTCAGCTACCCTGGCGGTTAGATGCATTCAGGAACCCCTCATCCATACTACCATGTAACTGCGGTGTAAAATCAAATGCTTGTTGTTGTTGATGATGTATCTTCCGAATGGTGGCTTTTCCCGTAATGTCCGTGGTTACTATTACTAATTACTTTTTACACCAAAGGTCCGGAAGTGCATTTTAGTAAAAAATTTCCGCATGCACGGTGATATTTGAAAAAATGACATATACACGTTTTTTATTTTTATAAAAACCAGCAAATTTTGGCCGAGCTTCGTTTTTCTTAAGCTTTTGCCCAGTTGTTCTTTTAAAATTTGCTCAGCAAGACTGTTTTGGGCGAGAAATTCTCGCGTTTCTTGCAGCAACGTATTTAGTTTTTCAGTAGAAACTTGCAGTTACATCTAATTGCATCTGAGGCCGAAGTCCGGTTGTTTTAAGCTTGTTCTTAATTTTTTGGCAATTTTGAGCCTCGTTGTTCTTATAAAATTGTTCCTACAAAAATCGTGTATTAAAATACTGATTAACCTCGAAAGTTCGGATCTTTACGGGAATATCAATCTTCAGCCTTGACGCATTGGAACTGTGCTGCAGCTCGCTCCTTACCGCAAATCATTAGCTTGATATTCCCCTTACAGATCTCGGTCTCGGCTGGTAAGCAGATAGTATTAGAAGCTTCCAGAATTCGATAACGTGGGGACTGAGGTCGCCCTTATTCCCGAACCAAGGGCTCATGTTAATAACTTTCGACTACTGTCCACAACATCTACTCCTACCGACACGTGTGTGGGTTCTTTTCAGTACCCCGATAGAACATTGAGAGACTAGACCAACGGATTACAGTATCTGTCCAAGGACAGTGTGGCGAACTGAAGGAGCCGCGTCACTCAACCAGCTCGGGGATGGAACCAAAAACCTTCGAGCTTACTGTTGGTAATCAGAGATCTTAAAGCTCATGCAAACGAACGTAACGATGACGCAACACTGGTCACAACATCGTTACGTGTTGTTGGGGGTTTTTGGACAACAATGTTGCGTCCGTTTGCATGGGCCTTTAAAAACTTTGACCGATTTCAAGCTATACGCAACAAGTGCCCACAAGTACCATCATTGTTGTGGTTCCATACTGAAACGGACGCAACATGTTGGGCCCAACAAACTGTGTCAACCTCACACACTCGAGTATCGAAGGTCTCTTTCTATAGATATCGAGAAAATCTTCTTTGGTGAGTTGTTTTAAAGAACAACACTTAGTAGCTTAGTTTTGTTTTATTTTCTTTAATACCGAGTAGAATGTAATGGTTCTATTTTGGTCTGGAAAAAGCTGATATTCTCACAAACAAAGCACGATCTGATCTGTCTAATTTGATTTTTTGTACAATGTCTTTCTCTTTCGTAAAAAATAAATTGATCTTGATAATTTTGTGGCTGAATGAGCTTAAACAGTTTATAGGGTGCTCGAGAACCCTAAGGTTTCCAATAATTTAAAAAATCGTTAAAACAAAGTCTCTATGTCAATCTATCGATATTTTTGTGCACACTAATTTTTGTGCTTCATATTGTCATGTTTGTCCACACATCGGCCGACTCGTCGGTCTGTCGTACAAGAAATCGGAAGCTAACATTCTCCGAAACCAATAAGTTAATAAGTCTCGAAAGGTGCAATTTTTGAAAAATATCGAACGCCAGGTACCCTGGGTGCTGGAGGTACGGCTCGCTGCTATGTAAACACAAACCTGAAGAACTTCGTTTTTACCTTACAAGAATTGTCGGACAGATATGCTACGATTAAAAAAGCCACAAACGCATAAAAGAGGCAACTAAAAAACCATGGTTATCAAGTGGCATACTAAAGTCAATCAAAGCACGCAAAACAGAAGATGTTCAAATCTCATTTTCTTAGTCGCGATCCATTAAAAGTAGAAGAATACAAAGAGTTCAACAATAAATTAAATAAGATTAAAGAAATAACTAAAAAGGTATATTTTACAAACCAATTCGATATCAACAAAGGCAACATCAAATTGACGTGGAAAGTAATAGGAATGTTTATTAATAGAAGGAAAAAAGCTTATCCTTTCATAAATAAACTTATATATAACAACAAATGCTACACTGACAAACTGAACATTTGTAATCAACTCAATTCTTTCTTCATCAGTGTTGGTTCCAATCTTGCTACCAGAGTACTACATCACGAGAACTAAGATCTCACCAAATCTATAAATTGTATATTCCTGAATAGCTTTTTACTCAGATCTATTCTGGAACATGAAGTCTATGACTTATTAATAAACTAAAAAAGTACAAAATCGACAATCGGTGTCTCTATCAAGTGTAAAAATCAGCATCTTATTTTATTAATGAAACTTTAACAAAGGTCGAGCTATAATCAGTCTCCAGAACAAGGCCTTATATCTGATATCCTAAAGATCTCCAAAACAACTCTTGTAGATAAAGGCGGTGATATTACAGATCCTGAAAATTTCTGTCCAATTTCGACCTGAATGCTTTCACACAAGTTTTCGAAAAGCTAGTCTACAAACAACCAATAATTTATATCGAAAAGTATGATATCCTCACTCAATTTCAGTTTGGGTTAAGGAAAGATAGATCATTAGAACAAGCAATAGCTGAAATTACAGACAATTTGAAGAATGCAATTGACAGCAACTTGTGTAACTGCGGAGTAATTTTAGATTTTGCAAAAGCATTTGATACTGTGCACCATAACATCTTACTTGTGAAAATGGAAAAATATGGAATTAGGGGGTTGCCTTTAAAACGGTTCTCTAATTATCTTAATATCTAACAAACCGGCAACAGTATGTCTCTATTGTTTATTGATTGTAACGATTCATTATACCAAACAATGATTTGTGGAGTCCCACAAGGCAGCTCACTTGGCCCACTACTTTTCCTTATATATATAAATGACATTGCAAACTGCCGCTGTTCAAGTAAATATTTCGATCGGAACAACGATGTACCTCTGGTCTCCAAGGTAAACACCGAGCGAAGCGATTAGGCCGAACGGATTGTAAACATACTTTGTGTCATGCGTAATCAATTAGTGTGTTTATTTGTATGTTCAAGCGACGGATAAGAAACATACATTGGCTGTTTTGTTTATCAAAAAACGTGTTGGAAAAATTGTCCTGAATCTTTCTAGCCTGCGAGTCGGCTCATTTTTTCCACTCTTTCTCATTTTTCTTCCCCTTCCCCCCACCTCCCACCAAAAAAATGAGCCGGCTCGCAGGCTGTAAACTTTCTTCTTCCTTTTTCCTATTGCTGGTGTCATATTGGTATCATATTCTCTGGCATTATAAAACCGCTACAAAAATTACACACTTTTTTTTATAAGAACAAACTTTATAAGAACACCCAGGCTGAGATTGGCCCAAAAATTAAGAACAAGCTAAGAACAACCACCAGGCTGAAATTTTGATCAGAAAAATTTAAAAAAACTTAATAGATCCTTAAACACAGACTGATTGAGATGTATATAAAAACAAAACTTGCCAGAATTTAGCTGGTCAATGGGCGCTGGAAGAGTGATTAAGCAAGCTCGTCACGTTCGCGGACGCTGTTTTGACGGTTTCAAAATTTTTCGCTGAATGAAACAACAGCAAACACAAATGTCTTAGTGCCACCTTACATATTTTGTTCCGGGCAACTAACCAACTATTAAAAAATATCAGGAAATAAGAACAATTTAAGAACAACTTGAGGCTGAATTTGCCATAAAATTAAGAACAGCCCAGGCTGAGCCGAAAGCTACTGGTTCTTATAAAAAAAAAAAAGCGTGTAAACCCAGAGCCAAAAAAAACCCGACCTAGATTTCTCAATCTTTTTTATGGATGCCATCGGCAAAACAACAACAACTGAGGTCTAGCCGGATAAACATCAGTAAAGCCTCCAACTCTCAATGAACTCTGTAAATAATTTTGTGAGCACCTCAATCCTTGAAAAGTATCAAGTATGCTGGATATGTAGCTAGAAGCTTGTACTTGTTAATAGATAACAATTTTAAAATATGACAAGAAGCACGCAAATAGGGTGCTAAAGTCTTAATACATGTACATGTGTACTCACTAACACCCAAGTTCTGACTGAACATTTACGATTATCTTTAATGGTTTAATAGTCCGGTTTAGTGTAGACCATCGGTCGAACGCACTTTGACACTGGCCGTATTTATACGAGAGACGACTGATACAGTCGTCGGAGACGACTAAAGGCCCTGTAACACTGTGCAATTTTCTCAACAACTTGTCTCGCAATGCCATTGCGAGACAAGCTACTGGGCAATTGCACAGTGTAACATGGGTTGTCTCGTAATCTTTTTGTTGCACGAAGCGTTGCACGAAGTAGAAGTCAACTCTACTTTTCGCAACGGGTTGCAGCAACTATCAACACCATTGCACAGTGTATCACCCCTCCAGCAGCTTCCAGCAACTTGTCTCGCAATTTTACGGCAGTTTTAACAAGGACGCATGCGCACACTTCTTGTCTATTCGTTCCGAGGAGCATTGCGAGACTAGTTGCTGAGAAAATTGCACAGTGTAACAGGGTCTCAACATTAAACTTCGGCAACTTGCAACGCTACATTTCCAACC
>JAOBRG010394379.1:0-10402 GCA_027574985.1 Umimayanthus nakama | reverse complement strand
TTTTGATAACTAATTGGTTGACTTAGAGAAATCTATTTACAGCTTTCTTTAATTTGTTGCAAATCGGAGTCTATTTGAACTAATGTAGTTGACAAAAGTATTAGCTTGACAAAAGCTTATACATCCATCATGCTCAAACAACTTCGTTATATATTCGTTTTATGCAAGACATCAGTAAAAATTATTGAATAAGGCCAAAGCAGTTTTAAAGCTAAAATACATGATCGTTTTCTTAAAACAAGTCTTCAACTACAGTGACGGAAACATCCTTTCACGGCTTAATAAAAATGCTTTGACTTAATGAGTGCAGCAAGCTGTCTATTATTTTGCGTGAATGCAACACTTATGGTTGACTAAAGACCGCATTCCGAGTGATACACTAGAGTTCCAAGTTGTGTATTTGTTGTTATGTAGACAAACAAAGGTCAACTATTAGCTTCTCTGGCAAAATATCCACAAAGCTGGCATCTTGCTTCATTTCAGATTCGATTTTTTCTTTCATTCTTTTTAACGCTTCCTCCAAGCTCTGCAATTTATCTTGGTGTCTGTTTTTAGCTTTTAGAAGGCAAGTCAGCGCTTCAGCGGCACGCATTGGTTCGGAGTGGATACTCTCGTAGATCGTTTCCAAGCGTGATTCAATCTCATCTTTCCTTTCAGCCTTTTTTTGTATTAGTCTGCTGTTCTGCCGTAAACCATCATCTTCTAGAAGCTCAAGGATTTCTTGAATTGTAACTCTAAGCTCAGCTTCCAGAGGCAATCTTTCTTTTATAAGTTGCTTGACAGATGATTGCAGATAATCGTTGAACTCTCCGTCCTTTTTGAACTGCATTGCATGTAAAAAATTTATCTGTTCGTCAGCTATTTCTTTGTGAAGGGACGTAAGGAGTTCCTCAATTTCTTGTTTTTCTTTTAGCATATTGACTACCTTCTGAAAATCAGGAATTGTCTTCCTTGTTTCTGTTGAGGTCTTACGCTCTTGATCTTTTTCTATTGTAATTGTTTTTTCTTGTGTTTCATGGAAACACTTTCGGCTGTATTTAATGCTTATTAAAGATTTTGTTTGCTCTGGAGAAACGTTAAACTCTTCTCTGTTAATATTTATACTATCAATGATAGGACACAATGGTGTTGACTCCCTGCTGAGATCAGGAGTATAATGTTTTATATCCTTAGTATTTTCTTTCTCTTCCTCATTTACTATTTTGCCGTTACCTTCTGCATTTCCCGCATCGTTAGCTGTTTTACTATTTATTTCCTTAGCAGCATCTACCATTTTTGTGTTCCTTTTCATATCGTCTATTTGCTCACTGTTTTTCTTTTCTTCAATTTGATCAGGAGAAGATTCATTTACTTCATTAAGACTCTGTTTCGCGTCATCCCTATCGTTTTTGACGATTCTATCAATGTTTTCTACTTTGCTGACTGCTTTATCTTCTTTGTTTCTATAACCACCTGTTAGTTCGTGATCCTGCTTCATATCGTCTGTCTTGTCGCTGTATTGGTTTCCTTCGTCCTGAACAACAGTATTTTTGTTTACTTCATTACATTTTTCTTTCTCGTCCACTAATTCGTTCTTGCTGTCTTTAGCAGTAACATCTTCTTTTGCTGCTTTATTTTTTACGTTTTTCACAGTTAGTGCTAACTCTCCAGTTTTGTTAAAGTTCTTGGTTGGATGGCCTTTTTGGTTTTCGTTACCTGGGATAATATCTTTTCCTTCCTTTTGTAAATGGTCTTTATCAGCAGAAATAGTTGTTTTAGTTTCTACGATTTCTTTACGAGACTCTGTTGATTTGACAACACAGGTGAATGTTGACTTTTCTATTGGCGTTTTCATTTTTTCAATTATTAACTCCAAGTCTCTAATCGAAGCGTAATATCTTTCTTCCAATGCAGAATATTCCAACACCATTTGGGAGATTTTGTGTTCATAAAATTCGGATAACTCTTCTATTTTAGCTTCATACTCGTCTCCACCTTTCTCATTCTCTTCTCTTAGGACTTCCTTTTCTTTTTCAAATTCTTCTTCCATTTCTTTTCTTTCGTTTTCCCAATTTTCCTTCATTTCGTTCTTCATCTCATCCATTATCTCTTTGTAGTGTTCTTCCAGATCGTCACACTTTTTTTGTAGTGCTTCAATTTCCTTAGTAGCAGCTTCGTTTTGTTCATCTTCTTGTTGTTGTCTTAAAGTCTCCAACTTTAGTTCGTAGAATTTGTGAATTTCACTAATTTTTAGCTCATAGTTTTTAACACTTTCGGTGAATGTTATCAAAATTTCTTGTTTTATATCACTTACTTGAGTCAGCATATCCTCATACTTTCTAATAAGTGCCGCCCTTGCTGCTTCTTCGGCATCTTTTATTTCTAACTCACATTTTTCTCTCATTTCTATTCTTACTTCTTCAATTCTCTTTTCATAGCTTGACTCTGTAGAAGTCACTTTCAATTTTAAATACGCATTGTCTGGTTTGGCTTCTTTGTCATTCTTCCCTATTTTTTCCTTCTCCTGCTTCAATTCTTGGACCTGCTTCTCATAATTTCGAGACATAGTCTCCTTCGAAGCTTCCATCTCTGCAATTTTTTTCTCGTATCTGTTTAGCGTGATTCGATTTTCTTCCTTCAGAGACGCTACCGTTTCTTTTAATTCATCGATGGTGTTTTGCAATTGAGGAGGTTTGTTACACTCATCATCAGCTGTACTTTCTTTCAGTTTTTCTAAAATCTGATGGTTGTCGTCTTTTAAATCTTGCACAGTTTTCTCAAGCTTCTTGTTTTCACTCCTTAAATCGTGAATCTCATTTTCATTTTCATTCTCTTTTAACTCTTTTGACTGTTCTTTATCTTTCTTGGCAGAGTCTTCTTTTTCATCTTCTAACACTTCTAGCTTATCTTCAAGCTCCGTTTTCTGAATTTCTAGTTTTTCTTTAAACTCAGTACTTTTCGTTATGACGTCGTCTTTCTCTTTCTCTAAAGCTTTTATCCTTTCCTCCAACGTTTTCTGGTACTTTTTCATTTCTCCAATCTGCTCTTTCTCAACTTTTAATTCTTTCACAGTTTCCTCAAGCTTCTTGTTTTCATTCTTTAAATCGTTAATCTCATTTTCAAACTCTTTTAACTCCTTTGACTGTTCCTTATCTTTCTCAGCAGAGTCTTCTAATTCATCTTCTAACACTTCTAACTTATCTTCAAGCTCCGCTTTTTGGTTTTCTAGTTGTTCTTTAGACTTGTTTAAGTTGAGTATATTTTTCTTTATGGCATCGTCTTTCTCTCTCTCTAAAGCTTGTATCTTTTCTTCCATTTTCGTTTGGTTAATTTTCATTTCTCCAAGCTTTGTTTCATATTCTTGGGCAATCATTGATTTCTGAACCTCGTATTCTGTTACTGAAGTCTTGTACGTCATCATGATGTTGCTATATTGCTCTTCTAGTACTTGCAGTTTGTCTTTCAGTTTGCTATTTTCAACTCCTAGTTGTCCCAGTTTTTCTTCATACTCTTTTACAGTATTTGTGTTTGAAATTTCGTAATCCATCACTGTTTTTTCATGGCTTTCTACTATTTGGGTTTTTTCTTTTTGTTGTTCTTTCAATGATTCCTCTAGTGACTGGATTTTCAGTTTGAGCCCACTCGTCACTTCCGAGGAGTTTTCTTTTTCTTCTTCATTAAGCACCTTGCCAAGTATTTCGTACTGAACTTCGGCGTCTATTTTTTCACTGTTCAAAATCTCACCAACTACGGTCATTTCAAAGGAGTTGGTCTGATCATTTGCCGGTGATGTTTCCGTCGTTTTAATAGGTGCAACGTCATCATCTGACGCCGCTTCAGATGATGTGGACTGATCACTAGGTTCATGTGTTGTTATTACATCCGGGGCTATTGAAGTTTCTGCCATGTCTGAAGTTGTTAACTGATTATACTCTAGTTAATAGTTTTCTTCATATGCTACATTAAGTTAGTAACAGCAGCTTCAATTTTACCCCCAGTTAGAGAAATTGTCACAATTCGTTATTTCGCTGTTCTGAGGTGACAATCAGTTTTGTCGTAGGCAGAATTCCAATGATTCAGATGTCCTAATAAAAAGAGAACAAAAACGAAATTACAGGTTACATTTTAGGAAGCATTGCTAAAATGCAAAAAACGCAGAAAACAGAAGATATTCAAGTGCCATAAAAGTAGTAAAACATGCCAGATAGCTGCGATATGAACCTTTAGAGTGGCTCTTTCTTTTAGATTTGTTGTAAAAGCAGATAAGTTGACGTTCGGTTTGACTCTCATTGAGTATTGTTAAAATTAATCATTAATGATGATGTTGGAGTAAAATTTAGTACCTTTTTATATTCTCCCAGTAATTCTAATTTTATTTTGTCTTTTGTTTATGTTCGTGTTTATTTTTATCTTCTCTCGGAAGTAACCGCTGTCAGATTACACTGGGTTAACCCTTGGTTTAGGTATACACAGAGAAAAAAGTAAGCATTTTTAGTGACACCAGTTTATACGAAATCGTTCGTATGAAGTATCTAAACCCACACTAGTCAAATTACAAATGCGGGTTCTAGTGCATAAAACAAAGCCTTTTCAAGAAAGGTTTAAGAATAGCCGAACCCATAAATCAATGATTTGGTAATTAAACTGATCGTAGAGGCATTTGAGATACATTTATTTTGCATATCTAAACCGATATGACAATTTTATAACTGATAAACATCACTTAAATTAGGTGACCAAAATAGTTTACATGTATACTGTAAAACATTTTTCTAACTGAATATAATATCTAAATTAAAGCCATCAGATACTTGTTCCTTATACTGAACGCACTTGGACTACCATTGAGTTTGAAGTTGTATTTATATTCTGACAAGCAACAGTTATTTCATTGAAAGGTCGAAACTGAAATTTCCGTAAAATCGATATCAACACTACGCAAATTCGAATTATACAAACGACAACGAAGCGTTTATATAGTCAGCCCTCAGCTAATCATCAGTTTATGCTTTCAAAATATCTTAAAGTTCTGCAAATGATTTGGGTTTCACCAAACTTTAGAGCAAGTACATAACCAAATAACACTTACATATCTAAACAAGTGAGAGGAATCAATGGAGTTAAAACTAAAAAAACTTTAAAAAGATATTTGTTTGTGTTACTATCAATTAAAATAATTTTCATGTAAACGTTTTATGCTACCTAACATTAGAAAATCTTTCAGTAAAGGCAATACTTACCCGTTAGGCCTGAAAAAAATAGAATGAAAACAAGAGCAGGTACTCCTGATATATGTTTTTGAGTTCTACACTTATTGATATAAACAAAAATAACAACCATTAAATTATAATCTCTACAACGATCTTGAAATCCAAAGTATGTGAAACAAACCGCAACAAAAGACAGGTGCAAACTTGTTATTTAACTTTTAAAAAATAGTGTTACAAAACCTAAACCGTCGAATCGAGGCTATTGTTCTTTGACACTGATTTCGTAAGGTTTGACAAGGGTTTTAGGTTAAACTCCTAAAAATATGACAACTGGTTATTAAATGTATGCTCTATAATACTCAAGTCTATATTCTGTCAAAGGTCATTTTAAAATCTAAAAATAACAAGATCCCTTCAAAAGCAGTGAAGATATACAAAGCAGTGTTCATGCTAAAACGGTATTTTGTATGTTCAACAAAGCACTATTTATCCTTGAAAGATGCCTTCCTTACGCACTTAGAAGCTGTCTTACCAGTTTTACTCCTTACCTTCTAATTTGACAAGCGTTACATAAAACACAAAAAATTAACAATGCAAAAGTAAACTAAAGTATTTTTAAAATATCCTATTTCAGTTTTGAATGGGGAAGAAACGACGTATGCTGCTCTTTCTCAGATGGTTTTACTTTTGTCATCAATGCACTTCTTGCAAATATTTCTTCGAATTTGCAAAAACTACCATATTTTGCTTTTCCTTTCCCTTTTATGTTGGTTTTAATACGCGTGGGGAGGAGTGAGTAGCTATAAAAGAGGTTAAGGTAAGGCGACTTTTATTTAACGAAGTAACGCGTGACAGTACTTATGTTAATAATAAACTCGCGGTCCAGTGCTCCGTTTAACGGGTATTTAAAACTCAAGCTACACAGATTAGAAGAAAGTCGAAGTAGACGTTGGAGTCGCCGAGGATCGAACTGAGAACTTCCAGCTCCGAAGGCCACGCACTTTCCAACTGAGCTACGCCTGCTGCCCAGCTGTACTTATATAGTTTGCCGTATGTGAACTAAAGAGTTTTTTGCAGTTTCGGCAAAGCTTGCATACAAGTGCTTTGCAAAAGAAAATAACGCATCCTGTCATAACAGAAGATATAGTAAGTGAATGCATACTTTCTGCCATTTATTGAAGAGTGGAAGTGAATTCAATCCTTCTCTCTTGTGAGGGGGAGGGGGGAGGGGAGGAGAGTTAGTGGCCACATCGGAATTTTCCTTGTGCATTTTTTGCATTTTTGCTAAGATTGCCGTTCGGTCAATTTACCGTTATCCGGACGTTTTGCCTCATTGCCAGTTCGCCCAGAAACGTTTTGCCCTAGAAATGATTTTACCAATGGCGTTTCGCCTCAAACTAACAAAACATTTGCCCAAAACAAAGTGATAAAATATATGCTATGCTGCAATGTCCCAACGTCTTTTACATCTCTGTTTATATAACCCTTTTATTTGCGAACTGTGGCGAAATGGCGATTGGGCGAAACATCGGTAATCGAAAAATTTCATAGCCTTTCATAAGTTAATGTTAACTATCTTATCAAATACTGTTGTTGGGAAAAGCTTCGGTAGTTTAGAATTATAACGTATTTATGAGAGTGGTTTAGCTTCTTTTATTTTTTGTTCCAAAAGAGACCCAATTCACGCGGTAAACATTATCAAATTACCCAAATCTATTGACAACTAATGTTGAACAAGCTAAAGATCAAAAACTATAACAAAGTTTTACATATGAATGTAAAATTTCAATCTTTGCTAAATTAAGGACAAAGACATAAAACCCCTTCCTGACAAGGCACAGGAAAATTATTTTACCATGAGAATGAGTTTTCTAAAGCATTAAGAGGTTCTCGGTTCTGTATTGTACTGTATTTCCTCGAATAAACGCCGCCCTCGAATAAACGTCGCACCCTGGAAGTTAAAAGTTTGAAAGGCACAGTCGGTAATCAACAACATTAGTTTTAAAACTATAAAGCTTGATTAGGAACAGCCAGACAAAAAACTTGATCATTTCCCACCTTTTAAAGTAAAGTTACGATTGTTTTTTTTAATAATTAGCATTTAAAATAAACGCCGCCCTCGAATAAACCCCATCCTCGATAAAAGGCCGCACTCAAATCATGAAAAATTTAATGAAATCCGCGGCGTTTATTCGAGTAAATACGGTACTTAAAATTGACACATTAATGGCCAAAACATGTCTTTTTATATCCTTGATGCTATCAGAAACTGCTAATAAATTCAGCTCAAGCTCCACGCAATTTTAAAGTGTTTCTATTAAAGAAAACCTGAATGCCGCTTTTTAAGCTGTTCGATCCCTTTATTAGGACATGTGCAATCATTCGAAGGGGAGGGAGACAGACTATTCCTTCAAATTGTATTACAAGGAAACTTGCAACAGCGGCAAAACATCCTTGAATAAAGTGTCAAAATCTTACTTAGCTGGTAACTATTACCCAATCCAATTTGATGGTTAATTTTGTCGAGAATTCCAGATTTTTATGCAAAAAACACTCACAGAGTCATGGCTTTTAAGAGAGAACAAATCTAGTACTAGTTAGCGAGAGTTCGAGTTAGCTGTATGAACATGCAACAAGCAAGCAACATTGTGGTATAACCAATAAGGAATAACTAGGCATGCATGTTTCTGCTATAGGCTATTGTTTTTATTGCTAATCATTATGATTTTATTCCTTACATAATTAATTGCCGATCAATGCTAGTCACTGAACATATGAGCTGTATTAAGTTTATTCCGCACGAGAAGCCCCAAAGGGACGCCATATCAAGCTAAAGACGCTTGCAAACTACTGATTGAACTAGCTCTTATCTCAATGTCTCCAAATGCCACTTATTGCTCTTTAAAACTAAAAGTTGGAAAAATAGGCCTGTTTCATGTTTTCCAAAGCTCACTGCTGCAAGGAACATGATTTAAATCTTAACTATTTAAACGAGATTTTGCTTAGGTTTTACGCCGAGGTATTAGCAAAACGTTTTCAATTAATGCATATTGTTTCTTATTATAGTTATAAATTTAACTACAGTTAATGCATTTTTGGAAAGTATAGGAAAAACGCTTCTATTTCAGTAGACACAATAATTTCCACAATTTAATACTAAACAGCCCAAATTTACTTTATGTCTATAGAGTTGTAAGCACATAGGTTACCAAATATTTTTCTTGGTGCACTGCGCGTTTTAATTTCGTCAGAAATATACTTCAAACCTGCATTGATTTGAGATGTCGCCAAAATGAACAATAACAAATAAAATTGAAACTGAAAGAGCAGCTTCAGCACAAACTATTCAAGAGAGAAAAGAAAGTAAGGGAGGAGGGAAGGAGGAGCATAGTCGAAGGTTGCTGCCCCCCTCTCACTTTTGAAAGGTTGTTGGAAATATCTCCAACTGTTTTGTAAATAGCTGTTCCAAATTTGAAACGGTCGTCAAAAGATAACCTAAGCGGTACCTTTTTTCCTTTACTTTGGACGGTTAATATTTCTTCTGCTGAAACCTCAGACTAACGTTACGGGAGATTGTAAAAATAATTAACACAGCGTTTATGCTGCTTCACTTTCATTTCATCCGAATTGCATCAGCAGGGAATTGTAAGCGTTTCTCAGCATGAACTTCTTCTGTTTGCTGTCAGAAGCCAAAAATTTACTTTACGACAACCTTATAAGGAATAACTTTCCATTTGCTAGAATTTTAAAGATGGTCAGAAACTATACTAAACTAAGTTTAGATACACTAGTTCTTTTTCTAAACTAAAAATCACTTTCCTTGAATCCCGAAATTGTTGTTATCAGTTTTAAAATGTTATGAGTAAATGCACTAAGCCAAAGCTTTGAAATCAAGACGCGTCTATTCAAATGACAAACCCAATCAAACATTTTTATTTGATAATGGGCTGCTTTATGTGTGGTATTTTAGCAGGCTCATTTTAGTAAAATTGATATGTTTTAATGTTTAAAATGAGAATGTAAACTTAATATATTTAAGAGACATTATGCCCTCAAAAGTCACGATCTTCATTTTATTCGTTCAAGATATAAAGTTGAACACTACACTTCAAATGTGTTTTTGCAGTTAAAAGGGAAACAAGACAATTAGCAAGTTTTTCAAATCTCATTGAAAACTTTGATTAATAAGTTATCATCCCTCAAAGACGCTAAATGTTTTTGCCAAGGTGACGCTCATATAAAAAGAAAAAGATCTTGAACTGAACGCCACAACTTGCATCAAATTGTTCAAGTGTACATCTGTATCACCTTTTTAAGGTTGTACTGAGATTTATTTCTTCACTTGAGCTAAATGTTTCTGCAGAGCATTGAAAGAAGTTGTTACAAAGGTATTTAAACTTCCTTAAGCTTTTGCTCTGTGTTTTCATTAAAATAACTTTTCTAGCAACTGAAGGTTTTGAATACAATATAAAAAAATACTGAACAAGAATGTAACGTAGTTTCTGTATATTTTTCATATTCGGAAGCGCCTGAGTTTTGTTCCTAGGTGATGTTGACTTTTGCCACGACTGCATCCTGATCACGTTAAAGGAGAATCATTTTAATGTTACTAGACTTGCTGTTTCACAGCCATAACAGTTCGCAAGAAAACCATTGTGCCTGCCAGATACCTAAATTTTATAGATTTTTCATTTCTAAAAACATACCAAATCGTTGGTTGGGCCTTTGTAATAGAAATGTGATTTTGTTGGAAGGTTAATGCAGTGGGCCAGTGAAAAGAGACATTGAGAGGAACTGCAGAAAACCAGAGGTAGTCAAAAATTCCTAAGGTTCCAATGAACATCAATGGGGGATGAAGTGGCCGACATTGTGTCAAAAGTTCCAGGACATTAAGAAAGCTGCCATCGAAATCCAAACAAGAACTCTCGGTAGGATGAACACAGAAAATGAGAAAAGGAACATCGCTATCAAAAGCCCTAGTGGTAAGTAGATCTTCTTGAACATTTTTAACAGTTTTATAGTTTGTGTGGCGAATAGTGAGTGGTGGGGCAAGTCTGGGGAAATACATTTTAGGGACTCGTTTGTTTACATGTTTCACTAGATAAATCATAATCATTGGTGTATGGTTGAGTCAACATATACCTCTTATTAGCCGAGTGCGAGGTCCGTATGGCAAGTTATGGACCGAGTTTTTTCCTTCCTTTTATGGCCCA
>JAOBRG010394368.1:0-10404 GCA_027574985.1 Umimayanthus nakama | reverse complement strand
GTAAGCCTTCGGCAGTTTGGGAAACAATAATTAAATCGTCTGCATACAATAGGCAGTCGATAGCACGGCCGTCAAGGCATACAGGTTTGTTTATTGTTTCGAACTGTTCTGGGAGATCGTGAAGGTACAAATTAAATAGGGTTGGCGAAAAAATTAAAAGTCTCCCTCGTTTATTTTGAACGCAAGAACATTTCTCACCTGCAAAAATCTCTCTTGCCTCTCGAGTATTGTTCCTGTCCGGATGATATCTAAGCGACAGTTCGTAATAAGACTCCTTGATATCAGTCTGGGTAGCGGTCGGCGGAACTTCCAACGTTTCATACAAAGTACCTTTCCTACGCGTCCTAGCCTTCGGCAAAGTTTGTTGTGTACCGTGAATAGCACGACGGCAAAGCTTCGTGCTTTGCCAGCGAGACTTCCAGAGAAATCTCAGCTGCATCCTGAAAAATAAATCGCTTTCCTTTGCTGCAAATTTGTTGACAGAGCTATAAGAAATGACGAAGTACAGTATTGCCTCGATTGTTCCTGACAGGGTTCCTGGTAGACACTGTCAGACTGAAACACATGCTTCGTCAAGTTTGGCTTGGGAGTTTAGATCACGTTGCCATTCACTTCATTGCTTTTACCATTAGCCATTTATTAGTTTAAACTGTAGAGTTCAGTAGTTTTTCTGTCAGAATCTACAGAGTTCTTCCGCCATTTTGACTGTACCTTTAATAATAGGTAATACACGACGTATTAGGTATCGCTATTAATGGAACAACCGCCCTATGTAACTGCAGGCGCAGAAGAAACTTCGTTTATCCAGGAAAAAAAGGGGGACGGGGGGGGGGAGGGGGTCGAAATTACGTCCGCCTACTCTCAGGTTCAAAATAAACGAGGGAGACTTTTAATTTTTTCGTTATTTTTATCCTCGCGGCAGCTTATTTTGATCCCGGCCTCCGTTTATTAATTTCTCGAGTTTCACGAGTGATAACAAATCAGTTACAAAGAAGTTCGCACTGATAAATCACAGATTGAGTCAGTATCACTTCGTGACTATATTGAGCGGCTCCGCGATATGTTATAAATCAAATTCCAAGGTTGAGCGAAATAGTAAGGTGTTTAAGGATTATCCTAATTTCTGCCCTTCTCTTTTGCATTTCCGTTGACTCTGATTGCCACCCTCCCCCCCCCCCGCAAAAAAAAATCTGACCAAACTTATCTACATGTGCCGCCAAATGAGTTTCCCTTTTTTATATAGTACAGCTGACATGATCGTTCGGTTCATCGTGTGACAAGAGTATTAAACGTGGCAGGAATTTGAAGTGCGGATAAGGTAATTATTTTCTGACCTTACAAGCCACAACACCCTTTCCTGTGTAAGGAGGACTGTTTTGAAAGTAGTGCTCCTATTTTTGAATTGAGGAGTCTTGCTGTGAGACTGCTGTTTCCTCTGACACGAATGACGGAAGCGAAGGGATTGTGTTACTGATGTGGTGTTTCTGTTTGTCAGCAAAAGCATGAAAGGGACCGCCGAGCATGGGTGCCGCCAGCCGCCGTGCCCCCCCAAATATCATTTTTTTTTAAAAAGTATAAAGGGTTAGTAAGAAAAGGTGTCTTGTGCCCACCCCCCTAAAATATTGAGTCACTAACGGTACCCCCTCCCCAACTCCAAATCTCAAAGTTGATCCGCGGCCCTGACAGTTGACTTTTCCTACTACGGGTAATTAGGACTCAAGCAATACTATGGGTTTTTTTCACGTTTATAATTCAAAGCTTATATAAACAAACGTGGACGATCGAACATTATCTACTGTCAATTGAAATCATAAAGAGGGAGGAATGGTCGCGGTGGATCGTCTTGTTTCTGTCCTGTGAATAATACTTAAGTGGAGTTAAAAATTAAAATGTTATGAGCTACGAAAGTCTGTTTGGTTTGTCTCACAACTAACCGATATATTCATCCTGTACAGTCGAAATAACTAAGTTTCATCATACTTTACATATTTTAGATACTTCCGAGGCTTACGCAACAAAATTTTCTGAACTTTCAATACTGAATTCGTAGGCCCGGTTGTTCAAAAGCGGGTTATTTTTTGCTTCTCTTTGAAATGTAAAACTAATTGAACAATGTTACTCCGGCTGGGTGGATGGAGTGAGTAACTAAGTAACTTAGTTTATAGTTACGCATGTTTTGTCTGGTCTGAATTGTGGTGTCGATATCTGTAGATTAGTCTATAAAAGCGAAAAGGAAATTGGTCAGGATTTGAAGGCTTGGGCAGCAAACCGTCGCCCACAAAATCGTTTCAACCCCTCCCCAACGAAAAAGTTTTGTAGTTAGTGCAAAGTGATATATGAAAATGTTACTCACAAATTTCGTTAAATTTATTTTTTGGAAGTTGTTGAGAAATCATAAAATGGTTGTTCTTCTACAAAATGATTTCAGATTTGTTCAATGAACAAGATCTCTCTCTCACACACCCCTCCCCTTCTCCCCCCTCCCCCTCCCTCCTCCCCCCTGTCCCACCCATATTTCTGTACTGTATACGAATGTTCATACATGTATATGAACGCAATATAATCATACTTCAATTAAGGAAACGTGTTTTAATCTCACTATAAGCTATATATAATATAGCCTCTTAGCTACTGGCCTTGTGAGCATACATGCAACTTCTCATTAGAGAAGAAAGTAATTAAGAATCCAGTCTTTCTACGTAGCTTCCAGAGACAGCTACCAGCTGCCTATAACACAGTTGGTGTTGATATAAGAACCTGCAACTGAAAGGGTGGCGTCTAAACTCAAACAATGGAGTGATGTGGTTGCTTGTAGTAACATTTGTTATACAACGTCCTTGCCTTAAAGTTACGAATGCGACAATGTTTGATCGAATAAAAAAAACCTATCTAGAAAAAAACGTAGGCTATTCATGCCTAAACTGCCATGCAAAAAGCTGCGAAATCCCAGACTCGCTCCTCACTCATAGAACGAAAGATCCTATTGGATAAAAAGGTAACACAGGCAATTCAAACCTTAACCCTAAACTGACCATCTGTAAACAAACTTACAATAGCATATTGTTAAAAAGTGTCAGTTATTGCACGGTTATTGTTTTTTAACCAATGGAATAGTTCTTTCTCAGAGCAAAGGTTTACTGAAATCCCGCATGAGTTCCGGTGCACTTTCGTTTTGCTCTGAGGTGGGTTCTTGTTTCGTTTCGTACTAAATGTGCAACAACTGATGAACACGCTAGACTACACTAAGTTAAGAGCGCGCGACTTTTCCGATCTTCTATAGTCCAGCGTAATTAAAGCTCTATTAGTACACTTCTAGTATTGTACTATAGTCACGGGATTGGTAAAACAGATCCACATGTGATAATGACGTCGTAGCCAGTATGATGATCTTCATGACGTCATGCATGCTTAACTTGTCCATCATATTTCATGGGTCAGCAGTCTGCGGGCCGACAAAGAACTACCGTTAATACGTTTCTGAAGTGTTCATATTTTTAGCCCCAGCCAGCTCATCAGTTCATAGATTGTCTTTACACTGATTATCGACACAAACCAATTTATTTGATGATGAGAGTAAAGCAAATATTAATATTCAGCAAGTTATCTTGGATGAAAAACAAAACCCCTTCCAACCTGTTTTCAAGGAAATGCGAGAGACATCTTAGATGAATTCAGCAATAGGTCGTATGGCAAGTTTAGAGCTGAGGGGATTTTAAGACGCATATCCCGTGTTTGGATATCAGCATTAGATTTCCTCAGAAAAATTTTTGGGTTGATCAGGCAGAAATTCGTTCACTTCAAATCCAGTACCTGTGTGCCGTATGTTTTGCACAAAAGCAGACTTAGGTTGGTTGCAGTTTAAAAGGTCAGGTATACTTCAAAGTTTGGCTGGTCTCGTCTTTTCGAACATTCTGGTTGGTTCAAGAGAAGGCTTTGAGGGAAGGTCTATTTTTCAATAGTTTTTTATGTTTCTGAACTTAAAACAAGCTGTAAAGTTTCTTACGAAATTGAACTTGTTAAATGAACTTGAACACCCACCAGGCAAATTAACGGGATCCATCACCTGTCAGTCTTGGAACTACTAGCAATTGGTTTTATATTTTTAAAAGCTTTTTTTATAATATCGTATTTACTCGAACAAGCGCCCTGGGCTCTTATTGCTTAATCGAGGCTGGACCGGTTCGTTAAACTTTCACCATTTTCAGCCAAACATTTTCAGAAAGTTTATTGTTCATCAGCAAAACAAAGTAATTGAAGTTACATTACTAAGCATATACCTGCAAACAGTTTCAGTTCAAAAAGCCCCCCAAAAAACCAAAACAAAGAAGCCTCTGTACATATACCTACCCTTTTTCAGTGAAACAGTTAGCAGTCCAGATTTCCCTCGACAAGTCTTTTTTCGTAAGTTGTGGAATCACCAAATACAGAGAACCTCATCTCTCTGTTGAAACAGGTTGTGTAGCTGCAAAAATATAAACCAATGTGTTTTCAAAACAGGATGTCCTTGCAAAAAGTCCACCTTCAGATCAAGAATCTGTAGTATTCTCTCTTCCCAGCACACAGTCTTCAAAGTTGCATATCTATCCAGAGGTTTTGTAACAAGTCGAAATCGTTGTGTTCTCATTAATATAGCATTAACAGCTCTTGCGTTTTTTGTGTATTTTTGTTAAGGTGGCTCGAAATAGTTTCTTGGCGCGCGCAGCCTGGGCCTCTGATTGCGCGTGCTTGCGCGAGCGCACCGAGCTGAACCCAGCTAAGCCTAGCTCTCTTGTACCTTCGAAAATTTTGGAAAATTAAGATTTCAATCGAAAATACTTCTGAAAATTGACGGTGAAAATTTCTCATGCAAGATTGGCACAGAGGTAAAAATACGGACCGAAATTTCTGTTGTGATTGAAAGAAAAATTTCTGTAAGAAGCAAACAGAATGAACGAGGAAACCACATAACTTAAAATTTCTCTGAAACCTTTTTTACAGAATTTTTTTAAAAAATTGGCAGTTTGCTGGGTTTTAATGTTCATAAAAAATTTTGAAAACTTGAACAAAATTCACCGTACGTATTTTGTTTTTTACACTGAGATATTTCGTTCTCAGAGTAAAGGGTGACTCTTAATGAGGCAACGCTTTACTATAATAAAATGCATTACTATTATTAATGTTATTAATATTAATATTATTTTTATTGTTGTTATTACTATTATTTTCATTGCTCTTTTTTTCGATGTGTTGTGGGTGAAGAGAGTAACGATCAACAACTTGACATCAATTGCATGTACAACTCATCTTATCTTAATTGGTTGATTGACAAATATTTGAAAGATATATTATACAATCATTCACGCACTTCCATAACGGATTTTTTAACGAGGCAAATTCTGAAATGTTCTTACGTCAGTCCGGTGTCGGCCGAGCGAACGGTCACCTTTCCCAAGTACAGCGCGGAGCCCTGGTAGTCTACACGAATGGACGTGAGTCTGCCAACATTCCGTTTGGTTGTCGCCACAAAAGTCTGGGTCCCGACTGACACGCCTCTGCAAAAATAATGGAACAACATAAAAAAAGTTAGTTGTTTCTTGGCCCCTTCAGTGCGTTAATTACAGCAAAAACCCGCATAAAAAAGAACAAGTGGATTAAAAACACTCACGCTGAAGTTTGCTCAAAAAGATACCATATGCAATAGAACACATTCAGCCTGACAAATAAAAATTGTTCTTAGTTATTAAAAAAATCGCCCGCCAGTTTAATAGATTAGCACAGTAACCTGTCACCAGAACTGCTAACATTCCCCAAATGTAATGCTAGTTCAAACCATCAGTTAATTAAAATGTTGTGTTTGCACATTGACTTCATCAGTTGATAGTGTATGCAGTACTGTATCTTATTTAAAGAAACAATTTTAAGAGCACCCCAAGAATATTTTCAGGCTGATTCTGCAAAAAAAAAAAAAAAGGAGAAGAACAAAATTAACCTGAATCTCCAAAACACTTATTCTTTTATGCGGGTTTTTATTATCTCC
The DNA here is from genome assembly GCA_027574985.1 of Umimayanthus nakama. Taxonomy (NCBI): domain Eukaryota; kingdom Metazoa; phylum Cnidaria; class Anthozoa; order Zoantharia; family Parazoanthidae; genus Umimayanthus; species Umimayanthus nakama. The sequence goes on along the minus strand of JAOBRG010394368.1, from coordinate 4,388 downwards.
TCACAACAACTGGCCCCAATCATTGCGCAAAGTTCAGCCGAGTCTGCCGTTTAAGGACTGGGCTCATACCACACGAACAAAGTTATCCGTCGTAGGATACTCGTTCGTCGTCACCGAGGCGAGAAACCATCAACAATTCATAGACCAAATTTGACTGAAACCATACTCTAAAGGGCGGTATGTTCCCGTATGGCCTCGCTGGAGGGGAGTTTCTCCTCATCTCCCAGGCCAACCTCATTCCCAGGCTCTTCCTCTCCCAGGAGAGGAAAGAGCCTGGGAACGAGGTTGCCCCTGGTTTGCGTGTGCTTCAGTTACACGTCCTATGGAAGATCAGAGCAAGGCAAATGCAAATGCGCCTTTGTGTCTTGCGTCTGCTGTCTTCCGAGAGTGGAGTATTTTATTCACACAAGTTTAGTTTCATTGCAATTGGCATCTGTATCTGCACTCTTTCAGCCCATGGTCACTACGACTAAACGTATTGCTGATTCCTCCTAAACTGTCTGTATAGTTTCTTGATAGCTTGGGAAAATTTTGTTTTATCTTATTTCAATTGCTGTGTGTGATCATCATTGCTTTATTCTCATTACCAAACCACCAGGTTTTTTCAGATTTATTCATTTGCCAACCTTGTATCAAATACACTTGTTTACAATTTTGAGTTTGTCTTAAAATAACAGAGTAACGTGGTGAGAAGGAAAATTTTTTGTGTGTGTGAATCATTTAAGGATAATTCACATACTGATCAACTGAACTGGTTGGGGAGAAAGGGTCACGTGAAACAAGCTTACACTAATCTGCAAAACCGACATGCGAGAGCGAATCAGATCGTAATATAATCTGTGTTTCTTGTTCTACATATATACTTATTGATAATTTTGTTAGTATAAAGAAATCCTTACACAGGGAGGATTTATAAGCGGAATTACTTATATTGTGACGGTTACGATTCTAGCACGATTTGCAGTTTGTTGCTAGACAGACAGACACACACACACGCACACACACACGGACACACACACAAACCTTCCTTCTCCTAATTTCTGTTCGCCTTTGTCTCCAATAAGAGTGATCTTTAGCTTCTTTTGTACGAGAGACGTCATTGGTATCATCCAAAAAGTAAAGAGGTTTTGAGTGATTTTTGATGTCGACACTTCCACCGAGAAATAACTGCCGGAGACTGGGGAAACATGATTTCAAAAACATGTTAGGATACTCACGATTGGTGTTTTACCATTAGATTAACACATAAAACGTTAAAACTCCGTGCTTACCACAGAATGGTCTGTGCTCTCTTGTCACTAGAAACGCTTTTACAGATTCGTTCCCGATATGCTGTTGCTGGTCAGCGTTGTACCCCATCTGTAGACATGCGCCACGGCAACTAAAGCACTTGCCCTGCTCAAACTCTTCCCAGCTGCTGCATGCGTAGGCTCTCATTGGACACGTGATCGAGGCGGTGAAGTAGGATACCGCTTTCATGTGATTACAGGCGGCTATTTGTGGTAAGGATGGATTGTGTCTCAGCAGTGTTTCCACAAACAAATCTAAATTGAAACACAAGATATTAACTTGTGCAGCTCAGTATTTATTGTTTTAAGTAATAATTATTTGTGGGTTTAGTTTAAATGACGTCGCTTTCAACGTTTCCAGTCTGTCCGGTCCGCCTGTTTCAGCTCTTAAAAGGAACGCACGAGTCCTCAGAACTGGTTGTGTCCAGAATGTCCCTGCTCATGGATCAGAGCCGCTCGGTCTTCCCGCTTAAGTCGGCTAAAGCACAAGCATTTGATGAGTTGTGGCGGAAAAAAAATGTACGCGCGCTTTGGACCTTTCCGTAGAACAAGCCAGAATCAGTTCTTTTTGACCAGCCAGATTATTTTCAGGTTTCTAGCTAACGACTGATGATAATTAATTTTGAATACACTATTAATCATTCATCCTATCTCACCTCCGATAATACCGTGACAACCCGGCTGTTCTTTGCCGCCGTTGGGATAGAAGTCCACGTGACCACTCGGTCGGTACAGTCCCAGGCCCCCAGACGCGCTCACCTCCAGACCCAGCAGCCCGCCGGCATCAGTGTGCATGACGTCAACAAATGCTGCATCACTGGAGTCCAGTCTCACTCGGGTATCGTCAACATCAAAGCCAGGACGAGCAGGATCCAGTCCTAAGGGTCAAAATAGCATTTACCCTTGTTAAAATAACTTATTTTAGTTAAGTTTATTGCTGATTATAATTCTCGCCAGACCACTACTTTTGATAAGGCAGGGCTAATTTGTCCAATATTGGTAATTGTTGTCTCGTTTTTCTGCGATAAATGGCCGAAGTTCGGAATAACAACAAAAGAAAACAAGATAAGGTGATAAAAAATGAAAGACTGCTGAAGCCATTTCAACGGTTCAAGGGCTTTAAATACCACTCACTTGGTTCCACTGTTCCTTAAGTATTGAGTAAAAACACGAGTGGCGCGAAACGTGCCGTAATTGTTATATGTTTGTCCATGAACGTGGTTTGTGGTTTTAAATCGAGCTAATATCCTGCTTGGAAAAAATTCGAGAAATCTTTAGGTAGCGGTTAAGATCTCTGTTTAACAACTTATTCTCATTAATTGAAGTTAAACCATTTCAGCCCCAACTACGCCATATGACGTATCGATGAAGTCTCCTAAATTGTCTCCATAGTTTCTGTGTAAACGTACAGGTTCGGAGAATTGTGTTTTTCATCTTACATATTTTTCTGTATATGGTCATTTACTTTATTCTCTTTACCAAACACCTTGTTTTTTTGTGGATAATGTAGGGAGAATTTACATACTAATAAACTGGCTTTGGCTGAAAGAGTTACCGTATCAAAATTATTCAATGTTTTGAGCTTTTGAAATAACTTGGAGTCTTGGAGCCTGAATATACGATTGCTCGCAATATCCGTTCTTGTAACATCGAACACATTTTGCATATAGATACATATATATATGCAGTACAAATACATAATAACTTCCTTTCTACAATTATTTAGTTCATACTTACCGTTTGTAAATAATTCTGGTGAAATACCATTTAAGTTTTCTTAAGGACTCTTTAAAATAAGTTTTATACCGTTTTATAACTTTTAAAAAATTGAGTAATTTGTTCATACTTACTTTTGTATTAAGGTTCCCCCTCACCTCGATTAGGCTTGTGACTGTTTCCGGGTGGACTAACTTCATTATGACACATGATATTGTGAATGAATCGATAAATGATTTATCGATTGATTATTTATTGTTTCGAGTAAAGGTATAACTAAAATGTTCACCTGTTATACGTCCAATGCGTTTTCCTCGTTTTATCATCGCAGCGCCTGCAAATCCCGCGATCTGCGCACCAAGACTGTGGCCAATCACATGAAAACGATTCATTCTTACTTTGAATCTTCTATGGAGAAGATGAATCATTTGTCCCACTTGTGCGCCCACGAGCCTCGTGTTGCCGGCTGCAACGTCGTAAAGGTTGAAAAGCGCGGAACCCCGCCCCCAGTCCACCACAATCACGTTCATGTTCTTTTTGATAAGCAAAGCCTGTCGCATGCCTCGAACCCAGTCTGTCAAACCGTCCTGGCTGAAACCGTGCACAATCATGGTCACTTGGGTCCTAGGAATGAAGGTGGAATTTGCGATCGAGAGGGGGATGGTCGGGTTTAGGATTTCTCCTTCATTAGAAGTCGTGCGACGTGTGTAGAGTCTGAATTTTGTACCAATCTCTTGAGGTGATTGGGGAAGAGAGAAATAGACGTCATCAAAAGGGGGACGATCGGAGAAACAGCCCAGTTTTTCATAGCAAACTTCCCTTCCTGTGGAGATAAAAAAAAATTGGCTTTTTTAACTTCGTGTGGTTTACCTGTAAGTTTGAAGTATTTTGCGGTATCATACTTTATTCTTTTTAAAACAAGCAAACCTTTTGTCGTTCATACCGCTTGGTACATTGGGGAAGAATTACAGCACGATTTACAAAATACATACTGTGAAGACTGATTATGGGGACGCACCGTGTTTACAACAGTTCTTTGAATGATCTATACACACGGACATACTATCTAATGCCTCCCTCCCAACTGCCACCCCCAATCCACACACACACACACTTCTTATCTCTTCTGATCAACGTTTACTGAGGTTTGGGAATATTTAACTCTAGAAGGCATAAGGTAAAAATAGTTACACGAAGGCATAAGACTTTTGACATCTTTCATCCGATTGACTTGATATTTAGTGTATAAAAGAACTTTTATTATAGTTTCAATTACTCGAACCACGCGGCTCTTAATTGGTTTCCGTAGCAACCAAATCAAAATAAATGACGTCACTGTGGCCGCCATCTTGGATTTTCGAAATTTCAGATTTTCGAATTGAA
>JAOBRG010394346.1:0-10404 GCA_027574985.1 Umimayanthus nakama | reverse complement strand
TAGTAGTAGTAGTAGTAGTAGTAGTAATAATAATAATAATAATAGTAATAATAATAATAATAACATTAATAATAATAATAATAAATAATTTTAATAATAATAATGATAATAATAGTAAGCATATTGTTCAAAAACCCCTAGTGTTCTCACTGTTATTGTTCATTGACCAATGGAATGTTTCGTTCTTAGAGCAGAGCTTTATTTAAACCAGTTCGGGACGTCAACTTGCGTTCATACATAAGTTTTGTCTTGCAGGTTTAATGAATGCATTAATGACGGATTGAAGGAGAAACAAAGTCCACTGTGTGCTCCACGGCTGATAGGAATAGAGAGGGACGCACACACCTCCGCCTACGACCTCCTGCTGCTCTTAGCGCTGTACTTTCACCGCGCCTTCCTAAAGGTAATAGCCGCTTTGTTTACACCAAAGGCAGCCCTGAGTGTGCGCGAGGTTGAGGCAGTTGGTTAGATCTCTGACTACCAACCAAAGGTCTCCAGTTCAGTCCCAGGCCTGGCCGAGGGTTGAACTTTGGGCGACCTTCATTCTTCATACCGATCTTAAAAAAGGACATTAAGCCGTTAGTCTGGTCTCTCGACATTCTGTTGAGGGACTTGAAAGGACCCATGTAACCCATCGTTAAGACTAGGGTAATTCCGGTATTGTGTTATCTTACATGCAACTGAGGGCACAACTAAACGTCTCGAAAACTTTGCAAGTATTTCATTGTTTTTGTTTAGAAAGTTTCTGAATATTTTTGTGATATTATCTAGATCATCTCAAGCCTTTACTTGTTTCCAGAAATCTATAGGCCACTTTCTCAACGCGCAGAGCGAACTAAGAGTTTTTCTGGTGAGCACAACCACTGATTTAGATTACGTTATTCTTTGATACTTTTCAAGTCTTATCGTTTATCCTCTTTCAGTAATTATTTATCTTTTCACTTCCTTCATTCAACCTGTTTACAAATTGTCTGAGCCCGCCAACTGAAGCCCTTACCTTGTTCTGGGCACTATAGAGAAAGTGGCTTTTCTGTAACTAGTTTGGGGTTTGGAGTTTGGAATTACCTTTTGTGCGTTGAGAACCCATTGTTGTTCCAAGTTACGTCCACTTGTCTCCGATGTACTACCTAGACACATTGATACAGGGCATTCTAATTAGAATTTCCTAACAGGTGCACGGTTTGTGGAGAGACAAGGCTTACGGTGAGGAAGGAGAGGAAAATGACGACGTTGTAATGACACCCACTACTCCCATGGCAGGTCAGTGAGGTTATGTTTAGTAGCTATACCACATTCCACTACCTTCTCCATTCTACACTACCTTCTCTGTTCTATGTGATTAACAAGATTCTCTACGCAGTTAGGTGCTCTGCACTACTCAGTATTATGTAACGACTGCCTTCTCCATTCTATTCTATGTGATTAACAAGATTCTCTACGCAATTTGGGTGCTCTGCATCAAGCATAATGTGACGACTGCGATTTCCATTCTGCACTACCTTCTCTGTTCCACGTGGTTAACAAGGTTCTCTACGCACTTTAGGTGTTTTGCACAAGAATTATGTAACGACTGCCTTCTTCACTCTACAGTACCTTCTCGGTTCCATATGATTGTAAAACAAGATTCTCTACGCAGTTAAGTTACTCTGCACAAGTGCTATGCAACGACTGCCTTCTCCATTCTACATTATCTTCTTTGATCTATGTGGTTAACAAGTTTCTATACGCAGTTTAGGTGCTCTGCACCAGAATTATGTAACGTCTGCCTTCTCCATTCTACACTATCTTCTTTGATCCTTGTGATTAACAAGATTCTCTACGCAATTTAGGTGGTCTGCACAAGAATTATGTAACGACTGCCTTCTCCATTCTACACTACCTTCTCTATTCCATATGGTTAACAAGATTTTCTACGCAGTAAGGTGCTCTGCACAAGCATTATGTAACGACTGCCTTCTCCATTCTACACTGCCTTCTCTTTTCCTTGTGATTAACAAGATTCTCTACGCAATTTAGGTGCTCTGCACAAATATTATGTAACGACTGCCTTCTCCATTCTACACTAAAACGTTCCTTAAAACTGGCATTTTTTAATCTTTAGTGGCTTTCGTTGTACAAATACAAGATTCCATATGAAATACAGGTATTCTGCAACAAGCAGTATGCCACGACTTGTTAAAGTGATGCTATTTTGAACATCTTATGAAAACCGTTGTTTTTCTGTCATGGCTACTCACCGCTTTCTTTCAAAACAAACATTGAAATCAAGTTAATTTCTTCACTGCAGAAGAGCAACCTGCATCCATTAATTTTGGACAAGAACGAGCTCAGTCAACTGCCACCGTAACCCCGATTGAACAGGTGAGAACTTGAAAGCTTTTTCACAATTTAAAGTGTGTTGTCGTTGTTCTTGATAGAACTCGGGTCTAGTTCAGTTTTCGTGGAACCGCGTTTGTAGTATCGGTATAAACTCATACCTTGAAGTACCAGTAAGAACTATTAATAACTAAACAAGTCAAGTACAAAATATTAACCAAAATGATCTCAGCTGAACACCTAGTATGAATATCAAACCCAAGTGATGCGGTGGATGACGACTTTGTGAAGACGAGTCTTCTGTTGAGCAGTATGTTTGAAAGTGAACAAACTCCCAGTTACCGTCATTAGATCAATACACTTTACTTTTGTCACACGTGCAAGAAGTGAAGAAATACAGCCCAAGTTTTCTAAAATCCTTCTAACACGTTGTGACGTTTGCTCCATTAAGGATCCTGAGACAGGAATGCATGGGGAAAGTAAAGATGGAGGCAGAAGAAAGAGTGAGAGGTTAGTCAAGTGTTCCGGTGAACTGAAGCGTGGTCTTACTTAATGTTTGGCTTCTGTCATCACTAAAGCAATAGATGACTCCTCTTGCCCACTCGCTCTTTCCTTTGTAATTTGCATCAACCTGAAATGTCTTAAACTGGTGATTTTCCGGTATGTTTACTCATTTTTCGCTGGAGTTAAACATGCGGCTAAAATGTGGTGATTGTTAATGTTGTTGTGTTTGTGAAATAATTAAACATGGTTGCACCAATACCTCTTAAAATAAGTTTGCTCTGGTCTGCGCCAGTTGATAGCGGAATAAACAATTTCAAATAAGATTTTACGTTATTACTAATAAACCATTGAGCTATGACTAAATGTTTTTAAGTTTTTGATCACTGACAATATTTTAAACCGAAGACTTTCGGACTTTTAAATCTTATTTTAACGAATTATAATATCAATTTTAGTAATTATTATGTCAGAAAATATAGACTAACTGAATCTTAAAATCTTGAAGTAATAATGCAAGCCTATTTACAAAATGGTATTGAAACTAACTAGAAATTGTAACATGAAACTATTTACATTAATACGGATGACAGAAAAGGATTGATCGATTTACCCTAACTCAAACTACTCATTTTAAAACTATTTAAGCGTGGTGAGACAGAAGCTGAGACGGAGACGGAAGCACGAAGTTCCATACAAACCTTGTAAAACGAAGAAGCAACATAAAAACACCTTCCGTTCTCTTCGATTCCTTCTCCGTGCTACATGGTTCCAGTATGTGGAATTTTGTGCTTCCGTCTCCGTCTCCGCTTCCGTCTCCGCCGCTAGTGTGAACCAAGCGTAAGTGTTGAAAACCTTACGTAAAATATTTCATCCCTACGTGAAATAACTATTCGTTTAAAGTTCAGCACGCGTAGCAAGCGCTAAATGAAAAAGACAACGAGAGCGGAGAGAAGAGCAACAATAGATAAGAGGTGGGACGGAAAAGAAACCTTCCTCTCTTCCCAGTCCCCTTCACCCATTGAATATTTTTTCGCTTTCTTCCCGTTGTTCTTTCCCCTCTCCTTTTAGCGCTTGCTACGTAAACTACTAAATGTTAAAAGAATGTGTAGTGCTTTAACTGTAGTACGTTGAAGTGCTATAAAAAGGTCCTGAATAACACCATCAGGGCCCGGTTGTACGAAGAGTGAATAACTATCCAGCGGATAAATCCTTATCTAGTGGATAAAATTGGCGCGTTGTCCAATCAAAATCAAGAACGCGTCAGTTTTATCCACCGGATAACGATTTATCCGCTGGATAAAGTTATCCACTCTTCGTACAACCGGGCCCTGAGCGATAGCCTTGAGTTAGTGTTAAAGGTAAACCATCAAACCGCTGACAGTAATTGCGCCTAAACATCTAACCCCGGCCGTCTAACACACTAACACTAAGCACCTTCACCAGACTCTCGTATTTGCTTCTGCTGGAAAGGCTAAGGGATGTCTTGTATGAAACACAAGTGCAACATTACAGTCGAGAACTGCAGAGTAGGTATGTGACATGTTGCGTGACACAATTATTGAATAATAAGTCGTCCTGATCAGCGTTGCAACCGGGAGATACGGCAAAGCAAAAGGTACTGAAGTTTAACATTCGTGACACAAAACACGCGTGAAAAAAATACTGAATAAGCATTCTTCTAGCATAATAGCCGTCAGATATGGCGAAGCAAGAGCCACTCGAGTTTAACATGCATGACACAATTACTGAGTAATCTTTCGTCAAGCGTTACAGACGAGAAATACGGAAAAACAAGAGGTGCTCGTGTTTAACTTGCAGACCTCTTGCTCTGCCGTACCTTTTGGCTGCAAGGCTTAGCGAAAGATTATTCAGGAAGTGTCACGCATTTTTTGTTTGTGTCATGCAGGGTGCCCTCTAACATAGTTATTTTCAGAGAATTTAAAACATGTAATAAACATCAACTAAAACTAAAAACTAAATACATTAAATTAAATCTGACAGTTTAGTGCATAAAATACTCACTTACATTTTAAACCAAAATATGAAGTTGATTTGTTCTAAATATAAGACACATAAGATAAAATGTAGTCTGAAGGTATAAAGATTTTTAAAGGTTTAAAAATTATTGTAAGGTGTTTAAAATGTTTATAAAATTTGTCTTGAACTCTTTAATGGTTTTACATGATTGTAATTTGTTGTATAATGTGTTCCAGTCTTTGATGGCGTGGTAAGCTAGTCTTGTTACAAGTACTACTAGTGTTTTAATTATGTGTTAGTCGAAACGATTTTAAGTTTAAAGTTGATGAACAAAGTCTGTTTAGGCACCTAAATATATGGACGCATCTATGATAATATCACGGCGCACGGCAAGCTTTCTCAAACCCAAGGAGTTAAGGGCATCAGTGGCAAACGAAAGAGGATTGCGGTCAAGATGTGACGCAGACAGTGGATTTGCTTTCTTGCACTCCCTTTTGGGTGACATAAAGTTACACGCAATGTGTAAGACCAAATTGTACAGAAGATTGTTAATGGTGGGTTGTCCAAAGCACTCTTTGGAGCACTGCTCGATGGGACTACTTGGGTGAACGAACCCAGTTCTTTTGTAGCTTTAGGAGAGGCGAATTACATGCCATTCTTCCGCATTCAAAGCCTGAGTTAATGATATTTACAGAATAATTTCACTTTACATACTGTTGAGCTGTTGAATCAGCTTCACTTGTTTTGTTTTGTTTTATTTACTTACCAACTTTACTTTTTTCATGCCCCGGCTACGTCTCCCAAAATCATATCGTTCCATCCTGTTTTTTCGTGTAGTCATTTTTATCAAACTTTCACTAAATGTGAAAATCACGTTTTGCTCCATTTCCCCAGTTGCTTCGCTCCAGTTGTTGCCTTTGTCAAAAGAATGATCGACCCCGAGATTGGCGCAGGCGCAGTAGACGTGTACGCTCCCATGTTTGCCTGTCAGTTTATCATCTTTCTGATCATTCTGTTCAGCTGGTCAGCGTTTTCGTCCCCAGAGGTAAGATACTTGGTGTAAGACGAACGGAAGAGACAGGAAGGATGTTAGGTTGTCACTGTTATCTTTTCACCGACTCGTTTTGTCTGAGAAAGTGAAAGTTATCAAGCTGGAGTTCCAAGTCTGTCTTGTCGGGTCTGTTACTGGCCAATAGTGTCTACCTGCCCCTCATTAACTTCTGACGGTAAAGCTTAAAAGAGTAAAACAGCAGAACACAACATAACAGAACCAAAGCACGAACCGAATAAAAAAGACCATTGTTTACTTGATGCCTTATCAACTATGATGAGTAAGCTTCTGAAGTTTTTATCTGTGTCATCGCGTATGAGTACTTTCTTGTAGGGTGTAAAACTTGATAATTGATTGGAATAGATGGGCTTTGGGCTTGCAAATTAGAAAACTAAACCGATTTTTGCGCATTTCAAATTTTAGCGTATTTACTGGAATTACATTTTTAAACATCCATTCAGTAATTTTGTTTTGCTCTTTTCTGGGCGGAAACAAGAATATTTTTTCTTGAAAGGTTTTAATTAAAATGCAAACGGATAAGCTAAGACCAGAAGCTTTAAAAAGAAAATGCTGCGCCACTTTATACAGGAGGAATCCCATAGCGTTGGCACATCGGTTGAGTTTTACACTAATGTCACAACGGTGACAATGCGCCACTAGTGTAACATCAATGGTAATTACAGTACTGTGACAGCGATGTCAGCAATAATAGTGTGTCATCGATGTAAACTGACAACGGCGCAACAACAGTGACAATGACAACTCCGTGGCATTACTGTGTACACTAGTGTGACAGCGGTGACAACTGACAGCGCTGTGACAGCGGTGGCACTGACAGCACTGTGACAGCGGTGTCAACCTACAGCGCTGTGACAGCGATGTTCACATTAGTGTGACAGCGATGTTTTTATTAGTGTGACAGTGATGTGAACATCACTGTGAAAGTAGTGGCAACTGACAGCGCTGTCACACTAGTGCACACATCGCTGTGACAGTGCTGTCAGCTGCTACCGCTGTCACAGTGCTGTTAGTTTTCACCGCTGTCACAGCACTGTCAGCTGCCATCGCTGTCACTCTAATGTAAACATCGCTGTGACAGCGGTGTCAGCTGCCACCGCTATGACAGCGCTGTCAGTTGTCACCGCTGTCACAGTAGTGTCAAGTGCCATCGCTGTCACACAAATGTCAACATCGCTGTCACATCGGTGTCATAACCACTGATTTTACATCGGTGTGCTCGTTTTCGCTGTCAGAGCGCTGTGCACAGTGGTGTCTAACCGCTGTAGGATTCCTCCTGTGTAAGGCAACAAAAGCAAAATGAGGACAAACAAGTTCTTACACTTACATACTGGAAAAAATGGTGTTTTTGGTTTTGCGAATTCGATGCTTAAAGATCAAGCGTGCTTTTGCACAGGCCACCAATAGTCAATCGTGCCAGTAATCAGCATGAATGATGCCTAGTTAACAACACTCCGCTGAATCCTCCAGCGTGACAAACCACAGACTTGTCTATTTTTTGTAGAATGTGTATTAAGCCTTCGCATGATGAGATTCAGCAGACTAAAAAATCTGTTTTTGTGTCTTTCCTCTCAGCCTCCCGAAGAAGCCAACTTTGCGCAGATTATCGAGGAGAACGTGGTACGCTATATACTCAGTCTTTATGTATTTATTTACGTACTTATTTATTTACTCACTTACTCACTTACTTTCATGCTTACTTACTTACTTACTCACTTGCTTACTTACTTACGTACTTACTTACTTACTAACTTACTTACTTCCTTACAATGTACTTACTTACTCACTCACGCACTTACTTACTCACTCAATTACTCACTTACTTTCTTACTTACTTACTTACTCACTTGCTCACGTAGTTACTTACTTATTTACTTACTTACTCACTTACTTACTTTCTTAATTGCTTACTTACTCACTTGCTCACTTACTTACTTACTTACTTACTTACTCACTCACTTACTTACTTACTTACTTACTTACCCCATTACTTACTTACTTACTTGCTTGCTTATTTATTTATTTACTTTCTAGGACATGAAATTTTACAGGCGGGTCTAATTCAACAAGGGTTGGTTTAAATAGAGGGCTTTCTAAAGAAAACTCAAAACAAATTGCATGTAATATTTACCATGTCAAAAGAATCAGTGTCGGCTCATTTTCCTTGAGTTTTGGAATCGAATTTTCTTGTCTTATGTTCAGAGTTAAAGTACTCGACACTTTCCCCCATTGTAACGGAAGAAGTGTGTTATTTTAAAGTCTTTGGAGCGGCAGACAAAGAAGATCTTTGATCCTGATGTTAAAAGTGTGAAAATCGCGTCGCGAGTAGTTAAAACCATCACATGCATTTGCTTAACGTTTATTACTTCCCTTCAGGTACCAAAAACGTTCCTGTACATGTTGTTGACGCAATTCTTCCTCATAATTATTGACAGGTGAGAACAGGAATCTTTATATCTGCAAGTGCAGTTTTAGACAGCTAGGAATTCCTCCATGACCGGAAAAAAACTGATAATTCTTAATAACTATTGATATTAATAGTAATGATATTAACGGTTTATTAGTAAGCTACGTCTCTTCGATTACATCTATCTTCTCTCTTCGATTCATATTGTGTTGTTCTGTACAGTCTACCAAAGCCTGTATCAGTTCAGTTCCGTTTAGCTATATTTATGCAAGGTAAAATGTCAGTATATTACAAAACTGTTCTTAGAATCTAAAATGCCGAGTGATTTCCATAATTGCCGTGTGGAAAATCGAACTGAAAGCAATTTTTTTAGTCTCTTTCTTGTTTTTGCTTGCAATTTGTTTTGGTGATCCGTCAGATATGTGGTCTGAGCATCTGGCGCTAATAGTTTTTTTAAATACGCCGGTGTTAACTCTTGAATAGCTTTATATACTGTACTGCGATTTGTAATTTTGCATTTCATCCATATGATTGGTTCCCTCCTCAACCAATAAACCACCCTCTATCCCCTTTCCCCCAAATCACGCCCACCTAAACCCAGTTTATCTTTTAATTACATTTTGCTCACTGCCGAGGCCGCTGTGTGAGTAATTTTATAGCTGAAAGACTTGTGGCTAGTTTCCCCCACCCTCAAAGCCTAAGTCCCCCCGTGTCCCATTCCTTTGTGTTTTTGTTTTGTCATGTACCGACCTCTTGACAACAAACTGGTTACCCTCCCCGCCCCTGATCCACAAAAATCCTTGCTGCCCGTGACCACGTGCTTTGTTTCTTTGTACCTTTTGCAGAAGCTTGTACCTGAGGAAGTTCGTACTGGGTAAACTGCTTTATCTGGTTTCGCTCGTGATCTTGTTCCACGTGTTCATGTTCATCGTTGTACCGTACGTGACGCAGAGGTGAGTAACGTTTGGTTTTAAGAAATATCGATCCATCAACCCACCACCCATCCATCAAATCATCCATCCATTCGTTCACTCATCCATCCACCCACTCATCGATCCGTCCTTTTCAGCCATTCATCCAACCCTCTCGTCTATCCATTTACATTCTAATCCATTCGTCCGTCCTTCCATTCATTCATCCAACCGTCCATCCATTCATCCAACCATTAATCCCAAACATCCTTAGTATGAACTCATGAACATATGTTTCAAGTATGATATTAAAGTGGATGTACCGAGTTTGTTATCTTTGGAAAATTTAAACTGCGTGTTACTAGTTTCTCAACGTTTTTTACAGGCCATTCATTCAGAACGTTCCGGCCATATTTATGTACATCTTCAAATGCACGTACTTCGGCCTTTCGGCATACCAGGTGCGCTGTGGATACCCAACAAGGATTCTGGGTAACTTCCTCACCAAAAGTTTCAGCCTGACCAGCGGTGTTCTCTTTCAAGGGTGCGTGCGTGTGTTGTAGTCCATTTCAACCTGGTTTGGTTTGGTTTAATCTAGTTCAATGTACCTAAGTTGTTCACATTAGTTTGGTAAGTGATTGAATACGTCACGACAAGTTTTTTCCATACTTCATCAAAAACTAAAATAAATCATATCGTATAAGTCAATCTAATTCTACGGAAAACTTTGTTACAAAACGGTAAAAGTCAAACACTGTTTTCGACCAAACGATCCTCCTCAGGTTTTGAGTTGCAGGTGCAGTTTTCCAAACTATGCACAAGCTAAAGGTATGATTATCAATGAAAACTGACTTAAGCAATTCCTTTTGATTAAAGAATCAAATAGATCTACCCAAAGGAATTACCATAGCCCTTCAACTTGTACCTAGCCGTTTGGTTAACTGCACCTGCCACTCACAACCTGAGGAGGATCATTTGATCGTAAACATTCGGGTTTTACCTATTCAAATAAAAATATTTCATCTTATATTTATACGAATTTTATTAATTTGGCAAAGAACAATCAAACATAAAGATCACTTCACTTCACTTCAAACTGTTCATTTTTTTCTACTGTTTCCAACAATTCACGGAGCAACATAGCAATAGTACTGACTAAAAATAATAATAATAAGTATATTATTAATAATAATAATAATAACAATAGAAATAAAAATAAT
>JAOBRG010394335.1:0-10405 GCA_027574985.1 Umimayanthus nakama | reverse complement strand
AAGCTCATATCCAACAAGCGTGAGTGGAATAATTGTTTTATTAAATACCAAACACTGGATAAAAATATCTCGAATTCGGTTTTCTAACGAGTCGAGTTTTCAACCATTTTAAGGGGAGATTTTCCGTGATAAATTTTTCAGTTTCCATATTTGGACATATTGCAGTAACTAGGATTTATACCGTGAGTAGAGAGCCAATCAGATTACCGGAATTTCAATATCCAGTGCTTGGTATTTAATAAACTTGATTATGCGGCAACGATTGACATGATGGAAACGAGATCAATTTAAGAACGAATGAGGCTCAAATTGTCCTACCGAAATGTACAGCTTCTTATAAAAAAAATCCGCGTGAATGCATATATAGCTGTATGTGGGCTAGTTATGGTTAAAGGATCGAACAGTTGAAAAATACATAAATATACTCGGAAAAATCTGAGTCCCAAATACGCATACAAAGGAACGTCAAGCCAGACGAGAGAGAACATGTATATTTTAGGTGTATGCTCTTAAAAGAAACGCATTTAAAGTTGAAACAATCTTCCGTTGAGACCACATTTACGACTGCATCAGTTCTGATGATTCGTTCGAAAGAAATGTGCTGTTTAAATACATTAAGTGCATATGCATTTTTTCTATCTGTTAGGAGTTTCCAATGAAGCAACAAAGTACACGAGAGAAGAACAAAACAGTCACTCAGCCGGTCACGGATCCGGCAGTCTTCACAGGGTATATGGATTTAGACATTTTCGAAATACAAATAACAGTTTTTATTTTCAGGTCTTACTTGCTCAGAACATGTGCACGGTGCGCCGTACGGACTGAGGAAACGAGGCTAATAAGATGTTTATTATATGGCTTTGTTGATTATTCTGGTTTTGATCGGGAGCTGGCGGTCCGTAGGGCTACTTATGGACCTTAAGTTGACCAATCACAGCACGCGAAATCAGTCAGCCATGTAATAATTATACTATTTTTTTGCTTGGCTCGAAGTCTGTCCTTCAACTTTAAAATAAAAACATAAGAAATCTTCAATTACCAAAAAGCTCAGCTTTTTGTTTACAATAAATTTAAACCGGTTTTGCTGGTCTAGAGCAAGCTTCGATCGGAAAAACATATTATTTATACTTACTTGTATGTAGTTCAATCTTGTAAGTTTGTCGATAGTGCGCTAGGCGGTAGAGCAGAGCCTGGTACAAGACTTGTAGAACTAACCTCAGAAAATTTTCGATTCGCTTTCAAGGACCAAGGTTTTTTAATTCCCTAAGTAACAACATCAAAGATTGTGAAAGCATTTCGTTATTTAGTAAAAAGCTCAGGGAATTTCTTTTGTCTTTGTAACTTTTAACCGACTTTGTTATTTGTCTGTTCTTGTTGTTTTGTCCTTTCTTCTCTTTTTATAAAATAGATGATCATGCCGTTCCTGTTAGCCATATTAGATCAGTTAGTTTTATTTAGAGGGAGCTCATTCACTATACGCCTTCTGGGTTTTTTTTTTTCAGCTTCCTTGTCATTATTTACTTAGTTATCCTTGACTACTGTAAAGTATTGTGTGCAATCAAATGGCAAAAATAAAATGAATGAATGACGCAACATTTGAAAGGGTTCGACAGCTCCAAGTTTCACGCATTGCGAGCAGCAGATAACTAACCAGGATCCTTAATAATTGGTACTCAGAGCTGAAAGGTTAAATAATTTGTTTTGACTGACGCACCATTACCAAATAATACATTAATTAGATACGTACAAGCGGTAGAAAGCACAAACTATAACATATAACTTAAAATATTGATTTATAACAACCATTCAAGGCTCCTTTAACTTTAACTCACCCTTAGTTTTGATGAAGAGCCTCTTTCATTCAGGCAGCTATAGCCAATACACTTACACCACGCAAGCGTATAGCGGTTATAGCTATTGAAGTTTAACAGCAGCAGTAACTGACACTTTTTTGCAATATGTTGTTGAATGTTTGTTGAGTAGTCTGTAGAGGTCGACTTCTTATTAACTGTCGATAAAAATAGTGTAAAAGTTTAAGTGGATCATTTTCCTTGCACGGTAAAAGCAACTAATCGAATCCGTTTGACTTTTGACCAAGTTAATATCAATCCCAAATATGTTTCAGCTACGCCGTGACATCGATGATTTCTACAGAAAATATCTGACAACTGATCAAACACGCTACAATGAAGTGATGATGGTTGTCGATCACGAAATGGTAAGGAACTGAACTCCCTTCAGCCTGTCTGAGTATTTGGAAAAACCTTCGTGCAGTTTACCAATGGATATAGATGCAAAATAAACTCAGGATTTCTTTTGATTTATTTGCAGTATCTTCAACATAAAAATGACACCAAGGCTATTACAGATCGTGTCATTGTGCTGGCGAACGCCGTTGATGCGGTAAGACAAAGTTCTGATTACGTCACTACCTTGTTTCTACTCAACGTACCAGTGTCTTTTTGTTTACGTGTTTTATACTTATGTGTATTTGTGTGTACCTTTTGTTCACGTGCAAAAAACACTTTAATACATTCAGTGCACTATAAGACAGTCAAACTAGAAAACTAAGTATTTTGTAACCTATAAAAAGTAAAAAGACTCCATATGCATTGTTCCGAGTTCCTGGCTATGAAACGCTGATGAGCTCAAATAAGAGCGAAAGAGCTTTCCATTGCCGCCAGTTCCTTGGTACCTCTAACGCCAATGTGTAGTATTTGGGATTGCAGATGTTTTGATGAACATTCTGATTTTGGGACTTAAACCTATGTCATCTTATTTCAATTGCGGAAAGCTTACTCGTTTGAGCACTCTGGTATACAGGAGTTTAATCTCAAAATCCTTCTCTGACCCCTCAAAGGGCAAAACAGTAAATATCTGCAGATTGAGTAGATAATCGAGGCTGGAAACATCAACGTCTATTGTGGAAAAGGGAAGGGGTGTAAACAGGGTGCCTAGAAGCAACTCCGTAATTTTAAACTGTTACAGACATCAGTTACACAACTAAAATGTAAACAGCCAAAGTGTGGCTTATTACTTTACATGACAAAAATCAAGAAGCATTCAGAATAAAAGATAATTGAGGCTGGAAACATCAACGTTTAGTGCGGAAATGGGTGCAGGTTTAGGGTGGTTATGAGGGGGCCCTGTAATTTTAAACTGTTATTAAAAAAGTTAATCAACTAACATGTAAACAGCCAAAGTTTTGCTTATTACTTTATATGGCAGCAATCAAGTCCGGATTTAGGAGTGTTCATTGGATAAGACTATACTCTCGTGGATTTTTCAAAAGTTAGGTTTTTGACCTCTGAACATCCAAAAAGGGATGGTATCAAATAGAACCCCCACGTTTTTTTCAACCTAGAAAATTCAAGCACTGAAACGATCTAAGTGAAACTTTCAGTACCTGTAATCTAGTTTTGAACACTTCTTTGGTGGTATCTTTCTGACGTAATCTCTTGTATTATACAGTCATGTATGCAAAATTAACCTTGCAAATTAAAGGTGGACTTCGATATAATTGCTCGGATCGACCAAATTGCTCCGATTGTCCCGCTTATCTGAAATAATGTATGGTCGATAAAGGCAATTCGCAGTTTCCATGTGATCGCTTCGACTGCCCATTAATCAAACCCACTCGGTAGAGCCTTGGACTTATTGTGTGTTTTGCCCACAAAAGTGCTCAGTACAAAGTTTTATGAACTATGTGCAGATTTTTTGCTCTATTATGATTGGTTATTTCGCCTTGCATGCTCGTTTGATTTACTCGTGTCTATATTATTCCACATCACTTTATGAAATTCTACTTTTGAGATCGAAAATATGCGTCAAACAAACACTAACTCTCGCATTTGTGCAAAAATGGAGAGCTTAAGCAAAGGGGACGAGAACGTCAACGAAAACGTTTCAGAACAGTATAGATTTAGTTACAGAATACAATCACTGCACATGGGAATGCAACCACCTGGCCATTTTTTCGCCGTCGTCCTTAGAAACAGAATGTGATAACCTCGATTGTCGAGTTTTGTAGAGAACGTGAACGCTAGAGTACGAATCATTTCAATCTTCATGCAGCTTTAACAACAAAGCTTATGATTTTTCGTGCTCACACACCTTCAGGCAAAACTAAAAAGAAACGCACGAGCTATACAAACAAGAAAAGGGAAAACGAATAGTTAATATTTCAGCAGCCGTTTTCGTTGTCGTTCCCGTTCTAGCTGCTTAAGCTCCCTAACATTAGTTACGACGATACGTCGCAAAGCAGGTTCCAATGGACATGTTACACGCTGCAACTGGATTTGAAAAGTAGAAGACTGTTCAACTTTTTATATATTTAACTCGCAGTTTTTCTATATTGCAAGTTGTAGGGGAGGGGTGTTACACGAGCCTTGTCTTCAACAACTTCCTTTACAATGGCGTTCCGATGCAGGTTGCAGGGAAAATTGTCTCGTGTAACGGGTAAACAGAAACCTAAGCCCCCCCCTCTCTACAAATGCTTAAATGTTGGACAAAAATGCTTAATCTTTGGTTATTACAATTCCTATAGGTTTACCAGCGAATAAACATTCGCATTATCCTGGTAGCAATCGAGATGTGGAGCAACGGTGACCGAATGAATCGAACGCGCAAAGCAAATGGGGATCTAGGCAGGTTCAACGACTACAGAAACAAGCACCTAGTGTCCAAGTTCCATCACGATAATGCACATCTTTTGAGGTAAGAAGTTAAACTTTCTTGTTTATTTGTTTTTGGAAAAATTCGCAACAGAATTGTAACAAGTATTGAGGTTTAAGCTTTCCTTTTACGATCAGCAGCCATATTTTATTGTCTCATTGGTATCATCACTTTTTTACTTTCTTTGCTTCTCTGTCTTTTCGTTTTCCTCCTTTTTCTAGCTTTTTTGTCTTGCAATTCAACGTTCACCTCGGTTTGCAGTATGTTTTTAGTTTTTAATAGTATATTTATTCTAATTTTCTTACCGATGAGCTCCAACAGAAATAATTGCAATTCCATGATATTTTCGCATCTGTGACCCTAGTCAATTGCTGTAACTTGTATAAACAGGAGAAACCCCACAGCGGTAGCACGGCAGTTGAGATTTTCACTGCTGTCACATTGCTTTCCACACCAATATCATAGCGGTGATCAACTGTCACTAGTGTGACATCGGTGGTATTGGCAAGTTCTTTGGCACTCTCACTACCGCTACTTTCGCAACGCTGTGCTCGTTTTCGCTGTCACAACGCTAGCGCTGTGCATATCGTTGCCTAGCCGCTGTAAGATTCCTCCTGTGTATATCAGCGAGAACAAAAACCTAAAACTTCATCGGCTGGTCAGTTGAGTTGATTTTAAAGTTCTGTTTTCCAAATGTAATTTCAGATGTAAATGATTGGAATCAGTCATCTTTTCTCGACATCTAGAAGGCATTTTCGCCAAACATCTTGCAAACGATAAGCATTTTCCAGATTATTTTTGCCATTATACTCTGCACCATCATAAACCTACAATTTTTGGCCGACCATCCAACAAGCGCGACTGTTGACTTCACCAGCTAATGTTTTGTGTCAAGAACGAAACTGTCTTTTTACTCTTTCCCTTCATTTTCGTTTATTTTTTCAGAAAGAGGCTGTAACTAATTTGTAACAATTTAAACAGACAAAATAAAAGTTGCTAGGGAAAAATTTCACTTTCAATGACAATAAACAAGTTCTACTTAAGAAGTTTTGCCAAAATAGCAGACATTTTTCAGCAATTTCGCCATCTTAGATTAGTTAAACTTTCAATTGTTTTAACAGGTTTGCAAAAAATGGATTTTGAAATGAGTAGAAACCTAGTATTTCTAGGCTGAAATAGAAAAACGCCTAAAAGAGAACTAAACGTGGAAGAAAATTAGGATAAAAAGTTTAAATCTTTCTCAATTTGCATAAAAAAATGGTATTTAAATAAAGATCTCATCCAATTAACGTCAGTTTAAATTTCATTGCAACTCCAAAACTTCACAATTTATTTCGAAAAAACGTTTTCATAGATGAGGGTATTTGGCGGTGGTCTTAAGTAACGTTACCGAGATGGTTGTAAAAGCAACGTGAACTGTGAATTTTTTTGTTTGTTTGTAGTGGTTGGTGGTGGAATGGTCATGCTGGTTATGCTTTCGTCAATGCGATTTGCAAAAGTCACTCCGTTGGAGTTAACGCGGTAAGTATGAAAGATAACGCGGTAAGTATGAGAAGTATGAGAGATCTTAATTAAATAACCTTATTAATTTAACTTATTTTAGACATGCTGTTTGAGGGTTGCTAGTGAAGGAGTGGAGGAGGGGGTAGGGGAGGGGTGGAAAGATGAGTTTCACCACTTGTACTGTTTATCAGACCCTCATCATGTAAAAAAAGATATATGAGAAGGAAAAAGCTGACATTTTGTGTGTTTCTCCTTTTAAGTGGAATTCTCACGACATAATAGGACCTTATCGCGTCGTAGCACACGAAATGGGTCACAACTTTGCGATGAGTCATGACGGTAAGAAATTTCTCCTTTTCAAATACGGCTTCCTGTGTTATAACTGTGTGATTGCGCAACCATTATGTTTTCATTGAATTAAGTGAGAAGATACAACTCTGCATTAATGCTGTGCAAATATTGTACAGATTGCTGGTAGATCCGTTTTTAACCCTTTCTTACACTGGGGGGGGGGGGGGATTCCACCATTTTTGACTTTAGTTTTAAATAGCGTTTCAGATATTCAAGCTCTAGTGCTGATGTTTGATGACTTTTCCTAAAATTTATTGCATATTACATTTTTTTAAAACTCGAGAGGTATGGTGTCTTTCGTTTCCATGGCAACGGATTATTGAAAGGATACTTTTGTGAAACTTTATCAAAAATTATGTTATTTTCGTTCACTGTCAGTTTTTTCATGAGATCTGAATAGAAAATGAACATTGACAGTCACAAACATATTTTGTCACAAATTTTATCAATATAATATATAAAATATAATTAAGATCGATGACGTCATATGTATTGCGCAATACTTGGCCAACAAACAAAATTTCTCATATATTTACTTATTTTTATGAACAAATGAACTAGTCATGCAACAAACAGATAAACACTAGTGCTCTTTGTGACATTGTGTGTATAAACAAAAAGCATATTTGTAAATAGGAAGCACTTTAAAACCCAAAGAAGAGAACAATATTGTTCTTGTAAAGTCAACATGTTGTACAAAAAGAATTGCCAAAATTGTATCAAAAACGTCAAAGAAAATTTTGTTGCACAGTAGTTTATATTATTACCGACTTACATTATAGTTTTGATGATAAGTTTCAGCCAGTGAAAATTCCCGTTTACTTTGTATTAAATTTTGAAAAGCATTGGTCAATTTCAACATCTTTACCTTGCGATGATGTTATAGTGACATCATATGTCAATTAAAGTGAACTAATTAAACTGTCTTGCAATTATCTATTACTGTACCAAATTAAGTTCAAATCCGTCGAATAGAACTAAATTTTTTAAGGTGTGGTGGATTCCATCCCCCTCCGTGACCAGCCAGCCCAAAAAAGCCCGTGTAAGATCGGGTTAACTCTAGAAGGCATAGGGGTGGGGGGAGAGTTAATTTGACCCCCCCCCCATCGAATGTTTTGGCTCAAAAAATTTGTTCTTTGACCGATTTCAGAAAGCTTTGGCACAACTGTTTTTTGTTTGTTAACGCATTTTATGACCCTAATTAGGTGACGTCTCTACTGATGACGTCACCATAATAAATCACTCAATACGAATGCTGCCTATAAAATTGGAATTTTTCGCTAAAAATGCGACTACTATCGCCTAAATACTGACAACTTCACTTTAGTTCTTATAATTTTGTATATTTCATTCCCTAAACCATGCTTTCTCACCATTTTCAGTGCTCAACTCAAAAATCTGAAATTTCGAAAATCCAAGAAAGCGGCCGCAGTGACGTCATTTATTTTGATTTTGTTGCCATGGAAACCAATTAAACACCACGTGGTTTCAATTAATTGAAACTACAATAAAAATTCTTTATATGTACCAAGCATCAAGTCAATCAGATGAAAGGTGTCAAAAGTCGAAAGAAGGTCAGATTGACCCCCTCCCCCTTATGCCTTCGTGTAACTGTTTTTACCATATACCTTCTAGGGTTAACAAGCCAGTATGTTTTGCGTTTCAGTGTATGTATATGTTTGTACACGTGTGTGTGTTTCGGTGTTTGTATATGTATAACTGCATTTATCCCATGCATTAAAAATACAGCCAATCAGAGGCCAGGATTACTGTTGCATATTCTGCGGTATGTAATGTATAATATGCAACGGGTAGTATTCCACTCTACTTTCCCGTCACTACTTGCGCGCAACCGTTTACTTGGGTCCATTTCAGGAGTTCCCAAAAGCCAGCTTCAAAACTCTTCAACTCCTGCAAACCATTATAAATATTTACAAACACGTCCGGAAATTTTCCGAAGATTTTCGAACACTTCTGAAGATTTCCGAAGATTTTCCGAAAACTTTAAAAAATCATAAAAACATCTTAAAAATACTATTAAACCGTTTCCGAAGTTTTCTCGAAATTTCCGAAGATTTCTGAACACTATCGAAGATTTCCAAAAATTTCAAGTCTTTAAAACATCTGGAAGCACTTTTGAACTGCTTTTGAAGTTTTCCAAAAGCTGCATAAATCGTTTAAGCTCCTCAAAAACGGGTTGAAGCGTTTTCTAAGTTTTCGGAAATTCGCAGAAATTTCAATAATTAGGCATGGGATAAAGTAGTTATGTAATGCTTTTTCGTGGGATACCGTGAAACATGCCACTTGTCACTTGTATTTTCTTCGTATACACACTCATGTGTATATTGAAAATACAAGCGACACGTGGCATATTCCACTGTATCCCACTCGAAAGCATTGCAAAACTAGTATGTATGTACTGTCATGTATGTATGTATGTATGCATGTGTGTGTATGTAAGTATGTACGTATATTTGTGTATGTACGTCTGTACGTAGGTATGTTTGTATGTCTGTCTGTTAGCCCAAACTTGTAATGTGCATAAACTTTTGGAGTTTTTCAACAAACACTACTATGTAAACGTCATCTCAAAAGAAAAGAAAACACATTACAAACTGGGTTATAACAACCTTGACCATATGAAGCATCAACTGAACATCCTTCAGCGAATTTAGGGATCAGTGACTTTCTCGTGTATGTTTCACACGCTTGTAACTAAACAAACCAGACTGACATCTTTGACTAAAGCAATAACTGTCCTCTTCGAAGCTACTTTACCATGAGCTTAACATAGTTTCTTTGTGGCCTACTCCATAGTTTCTCTAATCAGTTGTTATATAATAATAAAAACATCTTTAGTTACTCATTTTTTACTGATTTCTTGTACTGTATTATGTGCTACACTATTTGTAGAGTGACCATTTTTGTTGTTGTAAAAATTGCTAGATTTAATATAAATTTAAAAAAAATACACAAACAAGACACTTGATAATTTAAAATGTAAACTGCCAAGGTTGACTTTTATTAAAGTGTACATTTAAGAATTTGATCGACAAGTAACCAAACCTTTTACTTGTTCAATTTAGGAAAGGAATTTGAATTTGTGTGTTTTAGGTATGAACTAACTGGATCCTGCAAATTTGTTTTTTTTTTTAAAACGCACTCGTGCAAATTAATGCCATATAAAATTCCTTAAGGTTCGATTACCTTTTATTCTGATTATACTATTTACCTTTTTTTTGCAATTAACGATGCGTGTTTTCCATTCTCTAACAGGAGAAACTTGCAAATGTCTGACACGACGAGGGTGCATCATGGGAGGTCACAAGTATGAGGATTTTGAACTAAATTCTGTCTAAAAAGCTACGGGTTGTAACTAAACATCTTGAAGTGTTTTAAAACTGAATACTATAAAGTCGCTGTCACTTCCTTTTTTAGATGTGTTTGTACAATTATATTGATTGGAGTGAGGTACGGAGGGGTTAAGAGGATGCTGCCCTTGCAACATCCAGATACCGAACCTACCTTGAGGAAGGGGGACTCTTCGCATGTACACAGTTCAAAACAGATCGCGCAAAATTAAAAAGTGCCAGACAGAGACGAAGGTCTGTTTGGTTTAGATAACATATCAGAAGAACGTTCTGATACAACTAATGTCTCGTCAAACGAATACATCACTTCCTCTGATAGCGAAAGTTTTCTCCCTCAGCGGATCATGGTAATATGAGATTCTTAATAGAAACAAAATTCTAAAAAGAAAGTTACTCGGGAAAGGATTAGTCAAGGACTTAGTGGAGAATGACGCTCCTTTTTATAGGCTTCTTGTCTTCCAGTCATTTTTTATAGGCATCGAGGGGGGGGGGGGGGGGGTTGATGT
>JAOBRG010394334.1:0-22087 GCA_027574985.1 Umimayanthus nakama | reverse complement strand
AAAACATACCATATCAAGCCTTGTTGATCAAGAGTCTTCCCTGACGAAGGGTTAACGCTCGAAATGTCAGCTATACATCAAACCTTTACGGCGGAAAACATATCATATCAACCCTTGTTGATCAACAATCAGCTCTGACGAGGGCTTACACTCGAAACGTCAGCTCTACACCAAACCTTACGGTGAAAAACATACCATATCAAGCCTTGTTGATCAAGAGTCTTCCCTGACGAAGGGTTAACGCTCGAAATGTCAGCTATACACCAAACCTTTACGGCGAAAAACATACCATATCAACCCTTGTTGATCAAAAGTCTGCTCTAATGAAGGGCAAATACTCTAAATGTCAGCTTTACACCAACCCTTATGGCGAAAAACATATCATTTCAATCCTTGTTGATCAACAATCTGCTCTGACGAAGGACTTACACTCGAAACGTCAGCTCTACACCAAACCTTACACCGAAAAATCATTCCATATCGACCTTTGTATGGGCACCATTGTCATAACCAAGACATGCATGCTATAACTATTTCTTTTACCTTCTTCAAAACCAGTGCATTTGCCAAAGTCCATCCAAAGGGGACAGCTTGACTGAAAACGTAAAGGAAACGGAGAAATCCATTTAACACCACTCAGCTCGGGACTTTGGATGGGACGCTTGATTTGGATGCTAAAACTATCGAGACCTAACTCATTTTGCTCCAATTTAAACATCCAAGTTTTGAAGTTTTGTGAAAAATATCTTGAACTTTTGGATTTTAGAAAATGTTGTCAATGCAAACTTTGTTCAACTATTTAAAATAAGCAAAACAAAAGGCCAAGTTTTTTTGTCAACACTGAAAAGTTACCTCACTCTAGAATTTTTTTGGTTTTTGCAAAACCATGTTTCGCTAGCCTACAGAGTAAATTAAGCTCTACTCCGTGAAGAACGAAACATTCCATTGGTTATTGGAAACGGAAAAAAAACATTGGAGGCTATAAGTGGCACTATTTAACTATAAGCTGTGGTGTGTTTAAGAAATGGTCCATGCCTGGCGTATGTCTATCGAGTTATGGATGCACGCGGGAAGTTTAGAGAGCATGAGAGAAGCGTTTGAGTGGCACGAGGCAAAGCCGAATGCTTCTCTAGCTTCTCAAGTGCTCTCCCAACTTCCCAAGTGCATCGGCATAACTCAATAGATGCACAGCTAAAGCATGGACCATTTCTTTTAGAACATTGCCACTATAAAACGAAAAGTGAAAAAAGACAGAAATCGCCTAAGCTGTTCTGAGCGTTTCGGTTGGTTGAGGCAATCACACGCTTTAATAAATGCACGGGCGTGCGTCTATCGAGATTTAAATGCACGCTCGCGCCATACAAAAAGTGCGCAAAAAATTGACAGCTGTGTTCTAATTGTCTATGGACGGTTAAGGATTGTCCTTTTTTTATCTTCTCAGATATTGGGAAACACGTATTTTTTATAAGAAGTTGAACCAGTAAATTTTGTTCGAACCTCATTGTTCTTTAATTTTTAGAAAGTTTCAGCCTCAGTCACAATTAAGCTGTTCTTATTTTTAAAAGTACTCATAAAAACAACGACAGTAAGAAATAACTTCAAAAATATAGTAAATATACCTAACTTGTGGTCATCAAGCCGAATAAACTGCACTGCGATCTCAACATTGTTTTGGAGTATTTCGATCATCGCTCGATACAGTCGTGTTTCATTTATGATTCCAAACCCCAGCCTGGATTGTTCTTAGATTCTTCTTAATTCTTGGCCAAATTTGAGCCTCATCGATCTTATAAAATTGTTCTTATAAAAAAGGCTTGTGTGGCAATTCCTTGAAACTGCAGACTGAGAGTCAGACTCATGAAAACATTATTAAAGAGTTCATACAAAGCGCTTAGGATTTGTACAAACAGTATACCAGTAGTCACAGTGAGTTGTCAAACTACTAAAACAACAAACTTACTTGTTCTCAATGTTTCTGTTCCCTTGCAGTGCCACACCCTTAGCCCAGTTGGCAATTTTTCTCTTCATCCCTGTGACCGATCGTCCAATCTCCAGCATTTTCTCCTGAATCTTTTCCCAAACCCTAAGGTTAAAACCAACAGGAAGAATGCTTGACAAATTAAAGTGAAATGTTAATAAAAAATTGTGTACTACAAAAATTGTGTTACTGTCGTCCTATGCAAATCTATACATAAAATAGAAAATCATGTATAAAGGCATGTACATGTCCTCTCAGAGAGATATCCATGTTCTAGGTGGGCGTGATCAATGGGCTTGTTTAACAACAGATCTGACTGACAGTGAGGCACTGTATCGGCCTTCTAATGTTCAAAACAGATCCAATGGGCTCGAACTTCAGGGTCTGTGGATTGTAAGTCAGAAGCTATAACCACTATAATTGAAGAGCTCGGTGCAAAAACGGCCTAAGTGACGATTTTGGACCACCCTTCACAAAACCTTGAAATTATCTATCTTCCTGCTATGCCACAGTGACCAAAGGACTCGTGTTAGGTAGCCAACACATTATTCTTCCAATACAAATAGAATTTCTGCCCAAAGAACACCAATTTAGTTTACTTTTGACCGGGAAAGAAAAGCTTCCAAAAATGGAGGTAAAATCACTTCTTTCTGTTCTTACCATTAGCCTAGAAAACAGTACAGCTGTGAAAAAAGCCCAAATTGCCCAGTATTTTAAAAAGTCACCATTTTTCCCCTGAGCTCTTCAGTTCATTCTTGAGGACAACTGTGCTTTTTAGTAACACAGGCTCAAATTGGTCTCACTTAAATGCAAATCTAAACTCAGTTTATTGTCATCAACAATACTAGAAAATCCTTTTCAGTTATCCCTTTTGAAACCCTAGAGCACAACAAATAACTACATTTTTGTAGTAGGTGTTGCAAGAGATTTTGCTGTACAACACAGTGGAATCGATGTACTAGATACTTGGCAATAAAATATTACTAACAGTTATGCAATCTGTTTTCTTTACTTCGGCAGCAATGTTCTGCATGAACTGACAGACACTATTCACTGCGTATGAAAATTAATAAAAAAGAATTTTAACCTAGTGACGCACCTAGGAACTCCAAACAACAGTGTGGGTCGACACTCTCTCAGTGTAGTAACCAAGGATCCCTGGTGATAAAAATTAATTCAATTTAAGCATTACAAAGCATTCACTCATGTGTCTGGATTTTAAGTGAAAGAATTATTTTATTTCTGGGATCCAAGAATGCTTGAAGTGTTTTTAATTTGTGAATAAATCCGCGAAACACAATGCTAATTTCAATTGGAATTAAAAAAATTTGGTGTGGTCAGGATTGACAAACACTGTGATATAAAATATATTTTTACTGAATTTTTTTACTTCTAAAAATATTATTATTTTTATTATTGTCATTTCACTATTTTTATTATTTTATTATTATTATTATTCAATATTATTATTATTATTATAATTATATTTTTTTATTATTATTAATCATTATTATTTTTATTATTATTATTATTATTATCACTATTATTATTATTATTATTATTACCACTATTATTATTATTATTATTGTTTTTATTATTATTGTTTTTGTTATTATTATTGTTGTTATTAAAATAACTACTTGATATTACTTGTTACCTTCAGTGCATCTGGCTGTGCAAACCAAAGTGTTCCTTTGACAAACACAGGCATGTACATATCAACAATCTGCAAATACAGCAGTAGCACAAATGATCAGAGAACTGGATAAATTCTTTAATAAGGCCAGACTTTTTTGTATTCCTTGGCTTACTACAATTTTTTTCAAAGATAAAATGTTGGGGGCCTGAAAAAAAAAATAAAAAAAAATGTCTCAAAGCAAAGATATAACATGAACTAATGACAGGAATTTTATTAAGTATACAAAAAGTATCCTTATAGTCCTATAAAATAAAATGATGCTTGAACCTGGACTATTGTAAAACGAACCAAAATCTGTCAAGGCCTTCATTCTCCTTAAAATAATTAAATTGTATAACATAATACCCCATGTATAATACGCGTGTGCACCTGTGTATAATGCACACCCTGAGTTTGAAGTTGGTTTTCAGAAAAAAGTGTTTCAATGCATCTCATTCTTGAAGTGCTACAAATAATGTTCTTGAACAATACAGCAGTAATCTCAAATCTAGCTCCACCAGCATGAAATTTAACTCTAAATTTTGATGCAAACTGTTTAACATTGTGTCTGCTCAGTGATACATTTTAAAAGTTTTATGTTTTCTTTGTTTTCTTCTGCTGTTTTGCAGCTGCATGATCGAACAAAATCCATTTGTGCAACACCTGCAACATTTTTTGAATGAGGAGACCTGGAACCAACTAGACATTTGTTAACCATGTGAGAAGACTCAAGATGCACAATCTTTTCTCTTCCAAATGTTTCCACATTTATGCAAAAAAAGCCACAAGATACCAGTAATTAAGTAGATGTCCAAGAGAACATTCTTCATGGAAATCATTTTGTCATCAAAACAGTTATGAAATTACACAGCAGATTTTCAATCATAATCATGAAACTGAAGAAACTGAATCATTGAATAACTTGTCATTTGAACTTTGATAAAGTAAACCAAAAAGTGAATATTTTAACTCACCAACCTAAGCACAATTAGATCTGCCATTGCAACAGGCACTGACATTTATGTTTGAGCAAGCTAACTTTTAAGATCACAGATAGATGTGGTCCTCAGAGAATGGTGACTCCTTACTTTAAAATAAACTAATTTAATTCCGGTTTAGTTTACTGCTAAGTTGTTTTGAGATATGAGAACATGCATTTACCTGTGCTGCTATGTGGCTGAGAGGCAAATAACTAACCACGTGTTCATCCCCTCTCTCACCAGCATTCACATGGCGACAGGTCATCTCGGCTATCCACGTCATCTGAACGTGTGTGAGCACATGTTAGCACACTTACCAATGGTATATAATGATCTAGTTGCCATTTACTGCAAAACTATCACAGAGTTTTTTATTTGAACCTCTTTTAAAAGATGGTTGAAAGTAAAGGCCTGGCTAAACTAGGATACATGTAGCATGCTACATTGTTGCGTGCTACATGTATCCTGAATGTTTTTTTGTTTAGCCACCATGAAAACATTGTAGCGTGAGACAAAATTTGTAGCCGAGACACAAAAATGTTTCTGGGAAACATCAGAAACATTTCTTGCATCCCTACATGTCGCTCAATTGCAGCTTGCATGTTTAGCCACCCCTGGACACATGCTAACAACATTTTGGCTACAATGTAACGCGCTACATGTATCCTAGTTTAGCCAGGCCTTAACCGCTTCCCCCAAACCCCCGAACAACCCTCACAGTCACTCATTTCTTTAAAAGAATTACCGGTACTACATACAGTACCAATTATGGATTACAGAATGATGTAATCAGTTTTAAAAAAGTATGTTTTTTTTTAACTTACTATGTAATGTATATGTGAAGCTCTACACTGACCATAATAAATTATTTCCCTTTTACTGAGGGGTGTTCCCTTGGGAAAAAATGGCTTGCCACGGCCGAGATCGCTGCCAAGATTCCACGATATTTGCCAAGATTCTGAGATCTCGGACCGAGATTCCATGTTCCGTGGTAACGTGGAAGCATGGAAACCTGCCATAATCTCGTCTTTTTCCATAGGAAAATGTCCTTGATCTCGCCCGTGGTAAGGAACTTTTTTCCCCAGGGGGGTAAGCACCTGCAGAGAGGCTAGTCAGTATGGGAAAGGGGAAAAGTTTGTGGAGTTTTTGCTCAGGATTCCCAGAAACCCTGATTAAAAAAAGTTACCCTCAGACTCAAAATACATTTAAATGGGGAGGAAAATTTTTTTTTTTTATGATTTTTGCAGGACTCTGCAGCTTATTTTGACCTTCCTGCTTTTGATATCTCCAGTGTCACAAGGGACTACAAAGAAGTTCATTATAAATCATTCAAAGATGATTGATGTTTCTTTACCGTAAATGGCTCTGCAACTTACTAGAAACACCAATGCTAAGTAAAGTTGTAAACAGCTAGCTTAAATAGTTGTAAATATCTACTATAGCTCAATGTATCAGTGACAGAGTTTTGCCCTTTTGCAATTGTATAAAATTATATCACATATAGCAAAAAGGTTCTATTTGTAAATAAATTGAAGTATGTTACAACTTAGTTCAGTGCATTTGTATGTTGTTCATTCTTGTTTCAGTTAATATGATCTGAATACCTTAAGACTGTTGTCACTGAGGAAAATCATAAAATTAACATTAAATAAGAAAATCATGAAAATTAATGAGCCTCCACTCCGTTATCTCTGCTGTCGGGGAGAACCCTGCATATTGTGTTCACAATCCCAGTTTATTAATTTTTCAAAATCCTTGAGGCTGCACTCGTTTAATTTGACCCCCCCCCCCACCACCCTCCAACACTTTTTATGAACCTGAGAGTAAGGTGTAGGTAGCTCAAAAAGTTGCAATGTACTTACATTGTCATGGGACAACATCACTCCTTTTGGGTTCCCTGTGGTACCAGACTAAACAGAAGACAAGGGACATTTAAAAATAAATAAATAAAAATAAATAAATAAAAATTTAAAAAACAAGTGCAACATTTTATACAATCATGTATACCTAGAAACTGAGTTATCTGCAATGTTTGAAACTACCCATTTTAAAATCTATGAAGCCAGCTCACTGTGTATATCAAGGTGCAGCAGTTGTTTGGCCTCAGCTGATCCATTCGACTCTGCAGCTCTCCCTGCATCTCATCACCTCTGCCCAGCTCCATAAACTCAGCCCACTGCATGGCAAGTACAAAACAGCAATAAGCGAGTTACAAAATGTGAGAACCAGATAAGAATGTTCTATTTTAAAATGATTTTTTTCTCCTTTCATTAGAACCCTAGTCAGTTTGTTATTGATATTATAAAAAAGTTGAAGTTGAAGTTGTTTTAATATGTCTGGCTAATTATTTATTATTAAAACATAAGACCACAAAATTAAATAATACAGTTTTGTTAATTTTTTCAGGTTAAATAGAATTTTACAACCTTTAGAAAAGATATGAAGTAATATAATTATTACACTAGTAGCTCTTAAAAAGAAAGAAGTGCTGCTGAAAGACAAAAAGATTTTTGGTTATCTTTGTTGTTATATAGCTTCCAAAATTTTATTAAACCTGAAAAAATATACAAAACTTCCAAACTTAAAACAAATAGATAACTATTAAAATTAAATAAATTTAATAATTAAATTGAAACATATTAATTTCCATCTAGCATTGACTGCTAGATGGAAGCTAGAGCCAGTCTCGACTATGACATACCTGGCAACATTTCAAAAATTAGAATTAAGGACATTGTCTTCATTGTCTAATCTATTAGCTGCCATAAAGCAAATGTTTTAGCTACACCAACGAGAACCTTTCATCCTTTTTGCATAGCCACTCATGTGTACACTTTGGATCGATAAAAAAAAAGTTTCTTCTTAATTTGCAGAAAAAAACGACCAGAAAAAAAAATTCTGATTTATGATTTAGATACTACTTAATATAAAACAGGAAAGTATACCAGCTGAAATTCTAGAGAATGGTGACATCCTGATTTACTGAGGTTTTAAAACTCAAAAATCGAGGTTGTCCCAAAAAAATTGGGATGGTTGGCAGGTATTCTGTATTAGCTAGGACTCACTATTTAATTCTCCTTAACTTTCTATAATATTCTAACTCTTTCTCTTGAAACAAGTTGGAAGGACTTAATTTTTCATAAAAATAAGCAAAATTATCAAAGTCCTTTGATGTACTGGTATGTGATTAACTATTACTGTCAAAGTGTGGGTTTTAAGCGGATTCAGATAACCCGAGGTCTTCACTGTACTTAATAAATAATTTGGTAAGTTCATGGCTTTAATTGAGAGAAAGAAAAGGGACTCACTGTGTACACATTTTCTCTTTTTTCTTCCAGCTCTCCACTGTACTGGACAACAGCCTTAAGATGAGGAAGTCTGTCCCAAATCTGAAGCAAAAACAAATCAACATTTTAAACTGTACAGCAAACCTTTGAGATGCATGGAGTTTAGCTTTGATCTGTATTGTGTAATTTAAATATAATTGATGATCCCAAAACCACTTAATTTACAATACTCAATAAAATCTTGAGTTAATAGTATTTGGAAACATACAATACTGAATTAATAATATAATGATTGAATTAATAATATTAATAATTGATGATGACAAAAAAATAAATGGTTTTCTACATAACTTCAAAAAGTAATAAATAAATGAAAGTCACTGATTCAAAAATGATGCAGGTGGCTGTAACTAAAGTTATATCAATTAATTGTCTACAAGTTTTTTGTCTTCATCAACTTAATTGGGAAAATTCAACCTCAACGCGCCCAACTCAAATACTTTAATGATGGGGGATGGGGGTGGGAGAGGAGGCTCCAACAGAGGTTTATAATTATTTTATAACCCAAAAAACTCCCAACTGCAGAATTTATCTTCTCAAAAAGATCTCTTCATTTTTATCTTACAAAAAAAATTTTACAACAACAGTAGATTGAATTCATGTTATTGTTGGTTTGAGTTAGTTTTTCAGTTACGGGGACCATGGGAATTTGCATTTTTTTAAAAAGTCACTTTATTACATTTTATTTAGTTTACTACTAAAAAGGCTTTTCAATTACTTCAGTAATTCTAAAGGTTGTTCCTTGTAAAACAAAGTTTATCAACAACTTTATCAATAATTTTATCAATTAATTGAGTTACTACTAACCACAAGAACTTCATGTCACTGGTTGTAAATTTTATAATCAACAAGGAAACACACAATGTCTAGTAAACAATACCTGCAGAATTTTGGTGAGTTGGTGTTTGTTTTCAACAACAATCACATTTGCTTCACAATCATTTGCGACGTAGAAACACGCTTCAGGAGAGTTTGTGGTGTAGATGCCAACTGCAAAACCACTGGGAAACAAAACACCAGCGAAAGATAAATTTGATTGTTTATCAGGCACTAATATATGAACATATTAACCAATCATAAAATATTTGTCTTCTCTTTCTTTTAAAACATCATTAATTTAAGTTTTTTGTCATTTCAAATTTGTTGTATACAAAATACCATATCCCAACCAGCCCTGTAAATAGCTTCAAGCATCAACTTACCCGGCAAAAATTGCTCCCATATCTGATAAAAACCACTCTGGACTGTTAAAACCAACGATGCCAACTCCATGGAAAGGTTGCAGACCCAGCTATTTTAAAGCAAAATTGTAACTTTAGAAAATGTCAAACACTGTAAATTCTTACTTACAATTAATTAGAGTAGATAATAGAAAGTGTTCTTCTTCTTTTAAAATCTTATTTTGAACTGCAGGGTGCAAAGTAAGTGTCAACAAATGAGGAAAAATAGGACAAAACTCCAGATTTTTAGGACAAGAAATTTAGAACTAATTACAAACTTCAGACAAAAATTTTAATATAAAAACAATCTCAACTCAAGGCAAAAAAAGAAAATTTGAATCCTGGAATAACTGTTATCTTTTGAGTGAAGTTTGGAACAGAGTCGACTGAGGCATAGGCATATGCTCGAAATTGTCACAGATGTGCTGGTTTAGTCTGTGCTCTAAGGGAGTTGATATCTGATATTGATATGTGGGTTGATAACATTAAGAAACCATGCTGATTGTGTCTAGTCTAAAGACTAAAGGGTCAATTAAAATGCTTTTGTCTGATATACATTTGGTAACAAAGATATCAACTGGTGCAAATGGTACATGCAGTTGGATAGTATTTCACACAGTTTAGTCTAGTGGCTAGGTGATATGGATTGAAATTTCAAGTGTTTTCCTTGGTCTTACTGGGGGTTAAATCATTTGATCTCATTTTTTTCTTGCAAGCTTCTGCAATGTGTAACAGCACAAAGCTCTGTTTTAATTACCTCATAAGCAGAGATCCCTTATATCCCAACAACTTTTAGAAGATCGCTTATAAAATGTTTCCATGAAGAGCATTTAGTTCTTTGCAATGATATGAGTGATCTCTGCTCACAGGAAATATTATTATTATCAGCAGGTAATGTAAATTTAATTGTCATTATCAATTAGGCCAGACTTTTTTTATTAGTTGGTTTTTGACAAAGCCAATGTGAATTTTACAAAACAAAATAAAAATAAAATTGAGATCAAGATTAGTTTGACTGTTTTCTAAAAACAAAAGAAAGGTTTACTAAAATTGAATCAAGACTGAACTTTGTTGACAAAAATTACACCAACAGGTGATCACAACATTTTTTCTGTAAAATCACACAAAATACCTGCATACCTCTAAAATCAATATGCGCATTGTACACGGAACCTTTTGTTTTCATATGAGGTAACCTGCGTACCTCAAAAAATACAAAGTCAAACAGCTCCCATGTTTAGGACTATAAGATACATTTTGTAAACTTAATAAAATTCTCGTCATTACTCCATGTTAAATCTTTGTTTTGAGACATTTTACGTTTATTTTTATTCTGGCCCCCAACTGTTGATCTTTGAAAAAATTGTCATAAACCAAGGAATATAAAAAGTCTAGCCTTATCAATTTTAAAGATAAAACCATTTTTTTCAGTCTCCCTGACCCAGGCTTTCATTCTTTCCTGGAGGTATCAGTAAACAAGTAAGACTTAACCTTTATATTTAATACTGAGAAAGAACCCCTGGCAAGCCAAAACAGTGCAGAAAAGTCAAAAACTTTCAAAACAGTTCTCAAAAAACACTGGATCACAATGTAATGATGAATCATTTCCTTGTCTTTAAAGAACAGTGTTTAGTTTTACTAGTACATGTAATTACATGTTTTTCTCTTTTTATATATTATTTTAATTATTTAAAAAACTTTGAAGGAATATCTGAAGCACATGATTGTCAATATTGGCCTACCAGTAGGTATCAGTGACTAAACTAATAAATTGTAAAGTATATAAATTAATACATGTCAATTGTTTGAATAAAATCAATTTGTGACTGCTAAATACCGAATGTAAACATTGCCTAGATTAGAGAAATCTAATATTTGCCAATTATTGAGTTAAGATGATTTAAGATCTTAAAATAACAGAGTATGTCTGCACAAGCTTCTGGGATTGTTAACACAAAGGACATGCTTATACAAAGTCATCTCGTATTTTCTTGTCTTTATCATACAATCAATAATAAATCATTTTTAAAGTATACATTCATCTGAAAACCTGCATGTCTAGATTTTGGTTTCAACATTTTTGAGCAACGATACAAAGCTGTTTCTTGTAAAAACAAATTATTTTATTGTTAAAGAGATAATATGTATTTGAACAGCATTTTACCATTTAAAAACATTCTTTAAAAAAATTCAAGGATAGGGTCGTCCCATCCGATTTCGCCTTTCAGAGCTGTTCTGACAGGTTAAGTGTTGGCAACTTCACAGATCGCAGACACGCATCAGTTTAAACATCCAAGCCGGAGGGCAGATAGAAACGAGGGCTTCCCGAATGTTCACGGATCTACGTACTTTAACTCTGATAGGCGCCGGGCTGGCTATTTTAAAAACAGAGTTTTAATATTTCTTCGTACGATACTTTAACTAAGGTATTTCGCAAGTTCTTGGTTTAACCACGAGCTCTCTATCAGATCCACTTAAACAATTTAATATGAGATCTTCGCGGCGCAAACAGAAATATTTCTCAACAAAAATTAA
Source organism: Umimayanthus nakama (assembly GCA_027574985.1). Taxonomy (NCBI): domain Eukaryota; kingdom Metazoa; phylum Cnidaria; class Anthozoa; order Zoantharia; family Parazoanthidae; genus Umimayanthus; species Umimayanthus nakama. Next base: position 10,349 of record JAOBRG010394334.1, on the reverse strand, counting down.
TTAGTTTAAAACCTGAATCGTATGTAAATGTTTGCACAATCATTCGTTTTGGCGCCAACCGCGATCACTCGAGTTCTTAAAAATTCGAGCTGGACAACATTACAAACGGGTTGAAAGAACTCCACAATAAAATATTGTTTGATTTATTATAGTGGTGAAATTTCATGTGTTGTTTGCAACAATTAAATGGAACAATTATCACAAAACAGGGATTAACAACAGTACAGAAATATATACTGATTGGTCTTATTAAAGTAAACCTCGAAATGATCGATCGAAAATCGAGTAACATTTTGTTGCAAGATAAATTGGATCTCTTTCAATACATGAAAAAATAAAACACTAAAAAAACTATTAAAAACTTTTGAATAAAATATTTAATAAATTTACCTTAATCAACGACTTGGCAGCTGTAAGAATATTATCGTAGTACTGTTCGTACGTCCATGTTTTCCAGTTGCCATTCCGTTTGACGCCCAACGCAATCTTGTTTCTCACACTCTGTACGGTTCTTTCAATAAACTGGGGAACCGTCAAAGGCGTTTGATTTGTGTACGTTGTGCTTCCAACACGAATGCGAACTGCTCCGTTCGCTTTTGAAGTGTGATAATCCTCCGCCGGAGCAAGCTCAACATTCGACCCTGCAACGCCATTAAGCTTTATCGTCGGCGATCCCGTGAAACTGGCGCTAAGGCCGTTTTGATGTGCTTGTCCATTGGTCTGTTGAAGGTTCGCATCCCCGTTAGCAACTCCATGACCATTTTCTCCTGATTGGGATAAAGAGCCGTTAGAAACCACCTCGTGTTTACCGCGTGCGTCTATTTTCACATCCGAGAGAGCGATGCCATCTTCTAGTGGTTCAGCCCCAGTTAACTCAACTGTGTTTGAAGGCATATCTAAACTTTCGAACTACTAGCTTACACTCACAGTACCAAAGGCGACGACTTTCGGGCCTGTTTGGACCAAGACCAAGTTGTATGCACAATTGGTGTCGAGCGTTGAACCGTAAATTTCAATCAACACTCCTAAAACTACGTGTTCAAAGTTTACGCAATGGATGACAAACACAATGCCACGAGGAAGAAAGAAGAAACTGAGAGGACGTCGATCGATTGCTTCCCTAAAACCGAAACACCGGTACACCAGATCCTAAAACTTCTTGATCAAACCTATCTGTGAAGGACTTCCGCGAAAGAAGTGCCGATTTCGTGAGTATTTCCTCCTCAATATTCACAACAAAAAACTACTTCATTTCTGAATGACGAATTTGTTGACAGTCTTGTGTTGAGAGGGAGTACAGGTGGGCGGGGGATGGGATGGACCAATCACAGGCCTACTTTTACATCATGTGACCTGTAAGGTCTGGTCCGTAATAAACGTGTGCGTGAGTAAAAAAAATTGGATGACAGTGTCTTTTTTTAAAACTTTCTCGTAATTGCGAGTCCTAAAGAAAAATAAAGAAATTTAGTTCAAAAGAGCATTATTTTTTCAAGCCCCAAATTTAGAACATTATTTTGAGCAATCTCCGCTAGAATAGTACCCGCAATATAGTAGCGGATCCAAATAAATTTATTTTGTCACATGAGGTGATGAGCGTGTACCGGACAAAGAGGCTATAATATATTTTTATAAACTTACATTTTCAAAATGATATTGTCTGTGTTTTGTGAACCATATCAATTTCGCTTTCTAAAGATAGCGTGTCCTAGTTAAACGAAACATCCGTTATCTAAAAGAACAAGTATCGAGAACTAAAACTTAAACTCAAACTTCCATTTGAGTAGTCGGTCTAAATGAAGTTCCCATTTTAGTAGTCAGGAAAGGAACACGGCAACGATCCCACGAGGTTATAAGTCTATTGTATTTTCTGTAAACTTTCAGTTTTAGTAAAAACGTGGGCTTAAATAAAAGACCAATCGCAAGAGGACACGATTAAACCGACATTTCCTTGGAAACCAGTGGAGCATTAGTATGCGAGTAAAAGTGTAGATTTACCACAAGAAAGTTCAAAAATTCTTGAAAATTGAATGAGAAACTCGGGAAACTGGATGTTTTTTTATTTGTTTGTCTAAAAGGTTTTGTTGCTATGAAATATTAAAAAGACGAGTGCTCTCATTATAAAAATTAATGAAAGAAACCATCACGCTATACTTGCATACACGCGAAAACAAGAACAAGTTTTAAAAAAATAAGTTCTTTCTTGGCTTCGGCTGAATGTTTAGAAATTGCTGTATTTGGAAGAACAACTGAGCAACTTTGCTCCTGGACGTAACAACGAAACTAGGTAACAAATAATTTATGCGCGGAAAATAAGAATTGTTGCTTCTCCGGTCCTGTTATGGTTCGGACCGGAATCTTCCCAGTCGATATGAGCCTCACTGTTCTTACATAGAAAAAAATTAAAAATGCTTGCATTGCATCATAAGTTCCCATTTATGGATAAATTAAGACTCGATCTGTTTTATATATTTCCACAAAATTTTACTCAGCTATCCCGCGAAATTAGCCATGGTTACGCTTTCAATTACAGTCCTCTGGCTCTTTAAAATAAGCATTTTGTGTAAGAATGTGTTTAAGAAAATAACTCAAACTGAGCCAAATGTTAAGGTTACTTTTCAGTGAGTTTATTTGTAAGCGAGGGCTACAAAAATTATGTAAAAATATTACAAACCTCAGTGGCGTCTAACGGTTTATTTAGACCCTTGGCATCTCCTTCACTACAAAACTTTATTTTCATTGCCTGTTTGCTTAGGTTTTAACTTGTAAAAAAAGTATAGCACTCAGTATATATACAATAATATAAATGTATATTACAGAATTTAAGGAAATGCAAAGAAAGAAAAGTTTATTTCTATAACCTTTGAAAATAAAACGGAGATCTTGCATGACTGAGTGCAGTTCAATTCACATTTGCTTTTGTTAAGCAGGCGATGTACACGCAGTACCGTGTATATAGATTCTGGGACGGAACTACAGCCACAGTTCCAAAAGATATCAAAAGTATTTTTAACTGACTGCATGAAGACAATTTTGAGGCGAGATTCTAAAAATCTAAGAAAGTTTATATAAAGCCTCAGTCTAAAAAACTGATTCTGTCTTTTAACTGAATTAAGAGTGTATTAAAATTAGGATTATTCTTACCTGAACCCATTTTTCTTGCCTCTCAATACACAAACTGTTACCGGTATATTTCTATCAGTTGCTGGGTCAGTTTTTGTTCAGATTCTCGAATTAGCAGAGCAAACTTATCATCCATGCATTTCGAGCGGGTTCTACTATCGCTTTGAACAGTCAGTGCCTAAGTTCCACGACAACCTAACAGGGACTGGAGTACGTCAAGCATTTGAAATTCAAAGTCAAAGGTGATTTTGAGATAACGAAATGAATTCTTTATAGCGTCCTAACTGAAAACAAAAAAAATTTTAAGTAGAAATTGAGGGTTGCAGTGAGTTGTGCTGGTGTAAACGAAAGACTGAATTGCGTTATATGAACATGCACACATGTTCTGCCGGACCGAACGCGGAAAAATTCTAGGTTGCTATGGAAACCGAACTTGCGGTTGACAATACACGCTTTTTTTTATATAAGAACAAACTTTATAAGAACACCCAGGCTGAGATCTGCCCAAAAACTAAGAACAAGCTAAGAACAATCACCAGGCTGAAATTTTGATCAGAAATTTTAAGAAGTTTATTTAGTCCTTGTACACAGACTGAGTTGAACAAGAAAACAACGCCCATCGGGCGCCAGGAGAGTGATAAACAAGCTCGTCTCATTCGAATTCGCGAACGCTGTAACGTTTAAACCAGAGGTTCAAACACATATTTCTAAGTGCTGTTTTACATTTATTTTTCCGGGCAACTAATTCAATGTTTAAAAATATCAGGAAATAAGAACAATTTAAGAACAATTTGAGGCTGAAATTGCGAAAAAATTAAGAACAGCCTAGGCTGAGATGAAAGTTGCTGGTTCTTATAAAAAAAAAAAGCGTGTAAGCGAAAAAAAATTTAAGGTTTGTTAGTCAGTGTTCAAGATCTCATCATTTTTGATAAACGATTATAGTTTATCAATATTTAAGTTCTCCTTATATATTATCCACAAAAAAACAAGTTGTTTGGTTATAAGAATAAAGCAATTGATCTTTCACAACAGTTTACCTAAGATGAAAAACAAAATTCTCCCAACCTGTTTATAAAGAAAGCAAGGAAACAGTTTAGGAGAGTTCAGCGGAGCGCAATACGTCATATAGCGTACTTGAGGCTGAAAAGGAAATATATGGCTAGTACAGACTAGACTTGATAAACCCGTAGGGCTCAGGACTGCTTTACTGTACTACTATATTTCTGTAGTGTGTAATCTTTCCAAAATTTGTAAAAACATAATTCAAATAAATCAGTGTTGTTTTTTTTTGTTGCTTTTGCCAGTGTTGTTATATTTTGTTGTTGCTAGTACACAATTTTCTATATATAAAGACCTCTTTATAAATACGTGAGACTGACAAATGCCCAAAATTGGAGAACTTACTAAGAACATATCGGCCAAGGCTGAGGAGATGGCACAAACTGATCATGGAAACACTAGTTACCACTTTGTTTCTAGGTTGTTTTAAAAAACGTTCGTCAGTGCACCATCACCTGTAGTGTTATGAATGTACAGTGGCTTCGCATTTTCACAAAAAGCATGCATGTGCTCATTATCTGTTGCACAAAAATACTTAATTTGATGTCCAAAACTAGAAATCAGCTCAACCCGGCCGTATATTTGACCGCGGTTTTTAAAAACTAAACTCAAAACGGTCGAGAATTTGACGCTAAATCGAGTCGCCATGCAATTACCGGGCACTTGAAACGCGCAGACAGTACACGCTTTTTTCCTTATGAAAATAAACTTTATAAGAACATCCAGACTGAGATTTGCTCAAAAATTAAGAACAAGCTAAGAACAATCACCAGGCTGAAACTTTGATCAGAAAAATTCAAGAAAGTTTATTTAATTCTTGTACACAGAATGAGATGTGAATATACAAAAGATCTGTCAGAACTAGATGGGTCATCGAGCGCTGGAAGAGTGATAAGTAAGATCGTGACGTTCGCGGACAATGTATAGACCGTGTCAAACTTTTTCGCATAAGTACAGCAGTATGAAATAATAGCAAACATGTATTTCTTGGCGTCGTTTTATTGTTCCAAGTGGAATTATCAGAAAATAAGAACAATTGAAGAAGAAATTGAGGCTGAAATCGACAAAAATTTAAGAACAGCTCGGGCTGAGCCGAAAGTTACTGGTTCTTAAAAAAATAGTGTGTATTTTAAAATATACATTATCTAGCATTATTCACGAGGGTCCCACTGAGAAAGCATCTTGTCAATACTTTCGTCTCGGCAGAACGACTGAGCCATTATTTCTGGAAAATAACATGTTAAAATATTTCATGATCTTAAAACCTTGGTTTGATCTTTAAGTGCTTGTTCTAACAGAATCTGCACAACAGTAGTTTTAAAATAAAACGTGTTCCTATATTTGTCCTGGGTACATGATAAAGCACTGAATGGCTGACGTATTTCGGATCAATATTTCGAGCGTTCCAGTCATACTCAATATATTTTGCTCGTGTGGTTTCGCTAAACAATAAAAGATAACAAAACATCGCTTCACGCTTTGCCAGTGAATAGGAGTTTTTAAACAAAGTTCAACCTACGCAAATTAGCCGAGAAATCAAATGTTTGCATAACGTTCTACGTTTATCAGTCGGTGATACGCACACCCTGCAAGCGTAGATTTCGAATTCCAAGCATTTGCTGCCGGGCAGTCGGGCAATGCATGTGCAATCATTGTCACAGCAAACTGATAAGATGTATATATGATGCACTTATTCAACTGATGTTAAAATCTTTTCTGAATTGTTTGATTTATAAATTGTATAGATCTTTTCAAGGTAGGCGGCTACTGAATGCATGCACGCTCTTGCATGCTACATCTGATTAGGTCAACCTATTAAAACAAGTGGTAAGAGACTATTTACGCAGCATAAAGTGCGTGGCAAGAAAATTCTTAGATACAGTATTAAAATGCTACATAAACTGTTGCAACTTAAGTGCATATATCCATGTGATTCCTACTATAAACCATGTGGGCTACTCAAAGTTTTACCTTTATACTTGAAGGAGCCTTCGTATCTTCCCTGTGCAACAGCATCCGAGTTAATTCGCGGTCGCGGTAAAATCTTCGACATTTTCTCACTGAACTTTAGGCACAAACTGAACAAAAGTATCAGACAAGTCTATTAGTACTTTAGCTCTGAAATCGTTTTATCTTTGATACAACACTTTTAAGTTTTAGACATGTTTTCGCTAATATTCAATTACTGTCAGTATATAACTGACAGCGTGCACATGAAGTCTTGCATTGAAGTCTTCTAACAGCGCTGAGTGGTAAAACAGAGTTGAAGGTAGTTACATGGTTTTCTCAAAAGTTAAAAAAGGTAAAAAGCGTCGAATTTCATATGCTTTATGTACTAAGTGCAGTTTAAAAAGCCAAGACAGTTTGCATACAAAATCGTCTCGAAGAAATATAAAGTTTTCGCTTACCTATTACGTTGACTGGCTTAGCTTTGCCTTTAACGCGACTGGGCGCACTCGAGTACGCACTCAGTATGTTGGTTACGAGAACGACAAGAATGACGAATTAAACAAGAAAGCAAGAGTTAGCTGAGGCCAGCTCAAAGTTCAACTTTTCGATTCGCTTCACTAGATAATGTAGAATGGCTTATTTATACAAAGAGTAAAAGTATGTCCACAATACTTGACTGAACAGAGAACTTCACTTCAAACTCATTGGGTGATTGGTTGGAGTGCTATTATACGCTTGTACGCACTTGTTATTAAGTTTGTCCTCTGAGTTCAATAAAAAGTATTGGTGGAATTTTAAAGAAATGCGTCATCGATTGTTGAGCTGATTATTTGTATGCATTCCGCAAAATCTTTTTTCAAAACAACCTTTTATGCTTTTCTGCACAAATTTTACAGGACGAAGGATTGTTAACAATTCGTGAGCACCAAAAGCACAAGTTTTAGGCTAATGTGCGGGCTTTGAAGCAGAAAACCCGCTTTTATAACAACAGAATCATGAACACGCATATTTCACTCTGTGTATTGACTGCAACTGTACCTTTATTGTCGAACCGAAACGAGTAACATGATTGGCTAACATAACAATAGACAAACCGTACAATTAAAAGCTGGTACAGTGCAATATCTGTGGCGATACTGCCCCCGTCTCGTGTTCTCTGTAAAGGCCTTAAAAAGAGAGCTGGGGTTTTGATTGTCATCCATATATATCTAGTATCAGCAACCAATTTATATCAAACCCGTTCTTACTGTCTCAGGATATTTTTCAAAATGACTGGTTTGTAAGTAAATTGATTTGTTTTCTTATCTTTAGTTGTACCAGTAGCATATATTTACCTTAGATTGTTTCATTGTCATTGTAACTACATAAGACCTCTAAAGATATCTGCCAGCAAATATCGTGCGAGTGCTATTTTAAAAGTTATTATAAATTACTCTTATTGTCGTCACAGTAACTAGAATGAGGCCAAAGGGTGCGGGGTGAACGGAAGGGCGAGGGAGGGAAGGGTCATGTGGGTGGGACGGGAATGGCCATGGGAGGGGGAGGAAAAGGAAGGGATTCTTTTGAACTGATACAAATGTTTTCTTAAAGATTTTAGACGACAGGTTTTTGAAATATCAGCCTAACGAACTCAAGCTTTGCCAAAATATCAAACTTGAATCCTTTGAAAGTTGTTATAAAGGGCTTCTCCATTGCTGTGTGTTTTCTTTAATGAAAAGCCAGGCCTTCTTTACTCGGAACCAAAATACTGCGTGCTTTTCAACATGATACGGAAGAAAAGATTTGAAGATAACTTGTTTCGCGCTGTTTACGCAAAAAAATGTATAAATAAAAAGATAAGTTATATGACATTTAGCAAAATTCTAAAAGTCAAGGTGAATTTTTTTTTTAAATATCATGGCTTTCGGAACCTAATAACTTCGCTGAAAATTGAACAAAATGCCGTAACGAATTTCCTTGTTAACTTCAAATCCAATTTTTCTTACTGAGCACCTTAAGGTCATCCCCCTGAAGAAAAACCTCTCAATAGGTTTTGTAAAACTTTGCCAAAATATTAATTATTACGGTGAATATTCATATTGCAATATTCCACTTCCACCCCCGAAAAGCTCAACGAAAGGGGAAACGAAGAATAGATTGAAGAAATAGGAAATCTTCCGCTCCTTTCGTTCCGCCGGCTCCGGCTCCTTGTTATAACCCTTGAAAACCAGGCATAGCTGTTTTTTTGTTCCTTTTTGAGAAAAGGGATTTATTAATTGAATATTTCTATTGAGCCTTGCCAATAAACTGAGCGTTTAATAGAAGCTTTAATTTTGCTAAAAACAATGCTTTCATGTACTTTTTGGCACGTTGGAACAATCCTTATCTTACTCCCGTCGTGCTTTGCTCTTGAGCTACCCTCACGTGACCTGCTTCAGTCCAAGATGGCGGATCCCAGCGAACCTTCTGCCCTCTTCGAGGATGAACCACTATCTAAACCCGAATCTGAGGAGCAAACCAATCCAGAATTTGGTGAGACAACAGAAATATCTCTTGATGCTGATGAACCGAAGAAGGACGAAGCAGCAGCAGTGATAGAAGAGCCTAAAACCGAGCAGAAAGAGGAAGGCAGGGCCTCGCCAGAACCATCTGAGCCCTCTACCGCAGCCGACACTGCCGATGTCACCAAGCCAGAAGAGGCAGCGAAGCCAGAAGCTGCTCCGCGGAAAAAAGTCGAGGTTTGACCTGTGTATTTTGAGCACTTTGAAGATAGAAAATGTATTTGTTTTTGCTTTTTGTGATAGAAATATTATGCCCTTATGTAATGAGCAGGCTAATATTTGAAGCATAGCCAAGAAATTATGATTATCATGCAAGACACAACATGAACATGATCCGGTTTCCGCTTTCCACATAAATTATAAAGTTATAGACTAAGAACTGAAATTGGTACGGCATTAAGGTTGCTTGGGTCGCAGTTTTCTGCGTTTTATCGTATTGCTGATACATTTGTGAACTTATATCTATTCCTTTTCAAAATAATATACATATTTCCAGCTTTCTGCTTTGAGCTTGTAAGTTTAGTAGACCTACAAGCAGGCTTGTCACTCATTGTGGTCTTGGAGATCGGAACTGTTGTTTTATTTATTGGTTATTTCTTCCAGTTGCTCAAAATTAGATAGATTTTCAGTGATCCTTGAAAATGCGATAAAAATTTAAATTATTTTGTTTGTGCGTGAGTTTTACTTTGTTTTCAAAACAAAATTAGTCAAGACTGGTTGTCAAAAAGATGTTCAGAAGTTCATATTTTTTTATTGTGTATGTTAGTTTGAGTAAAACCTGATAAACTGTGTGGTTTTGTGTCATTAAAGTAAATTTGATCACAGTATTTTACATGCTCATTCTTCTAATCTAAACTAGGTTTTCCGGTCCAACTTTTTGTTCCAAGCTTTAACAATCTTCATTCAAAGTTGGGGAATTAGGTTTTGTCTACTTTTATGAGTGCTTAAATCAATATGTTAAAGTAATACATATGTCAAAGATATTATTTATTATAAGAAACCCACATACTGCAACTGTAAAACAAAATCAGTTTTGCCAAATGTATTGCGACCACAAAAACATTAATTTATTGCTGATCAACTTGACACTCCATCATCCTGATTTTTTCAGGAAAAAGAGGAGGAAGAAGAAGAAGACACCTTTGATATGAACATAAGTGTTTCTAATCCTGAGAAAGTTGGTAAGTTCAGTAGGGCAGAAGGCAAGTTGCAGTGAATTTAAGTTTTTTCAAGTGTCTTTGAAACTTGACTTTTTTCATTGCTATGTACACCAGACATCTGGTTCGTAAGAAAATTTTTGAGTCACATGTCTTATTATCACAAATCAGGTGATGGGATGTCGGCATATGTTGTTTACCATGTCACAACAAAGGTCAGTTTAATTACATCATTATCAAGTTTAGCATGATCAGTTTTTGCAAGATGTAAAGTTTCTTGTTGTCCAGACTCAAGTAGTCAGATATCCTGTAAATATCCTCATTGATTGACGTACATACCTCTTATTAGTCGAGTGCGAGGTCCGTACGGCAAGTTATGGACTGAGTTTTGTACATTCCTTTGAAAACAAGGAAGGAAAAAATGAGGATCCATAACTTGCTGTATGGACCGAGCAAACGAGGCTAATAAGATGTTTATTATATGGCTTTGTTGATTATTCTGGTTTTGAAAGGGTGATCGAGA
>JAOBRG010394333.1:0-40998 GCA_027574985.1 Umimayanthus nakama | reverse complement strand
TGTGCATAATATAGAGTGCAGGCTCATCATAATGCCACGGCCATACAGCAACAACCTTCGCTGGCGCGTTATCACTCGTTATGACCATACCTATAGTTCCTTTCGGTCCCAGTATCGACTATTGACTATGACAACCTTTTTTGAAATAGCTGTATATGATATATATATTTGAAAAGCAGAATTTTTGTAATTAAGTGTATATATATGTATATACGAGTTGCCTAAGTAACTAGATCTAACTCTAGTCGATAAAAACCTCAAAAACTGTAGCAATGAAAAAGTAAGTCACAAAGCAATTCATCGCGTCATTTTATTTCGCATCTTGGCATTGGGTAACATTTTCTTTCTTTTGCTGGCTTCTTGTAGGTTCTTAAGTTTTTTTTCGATGTATTTTTGTAGGTAACTACAATAGCTGTACCTACTGGTTGATAATGTAGGACTTTGAACTTCTCTGTTGATTCACAGTTATTACAATAACTCTTTCAAAAGTCACTTGTCTGGAACAGCTCCTATGGTTACTACAGGTTGACTGCTTTCAATTTCGTTATTACTCTACCTTTTGTAGTTGCTATCTATTCGCAATCTCTGGAATACTGAATAGAGGTTGTTGTTATTAACCCCTCAGACATTCCGAAAGTACAGGAAATGGACATTGGATTTGCCATAAGAGCTCGTGCTATTGAATCAACCGAGAATTTCCGGCAAATGAAGGACATTATAAAGACGATTGTTGCCAAATATGGTCAAACAAAGATCCGTTACAGTATCATTGTTGTTGGTGATGAGCCAGTGGTGAGCATATCCTTTAGTGATTCCTTCCCAAGTGGCGAAGATCTAAAGAGACGACTCGACATGTTACCAGCGCCCAGTGGTAAGGGAGTTTTAGTGTTCATTATGAAGCTTTTAAACAATAACTTATTTTAAAATTACATAAATTTAAAATGTACCTAGATTACTATAGCAATAGTAAAAATTTATAAAGTAAAACATTACTTGTTGTTGTTCAAAAGAAAATGTTTTTGAAACGAGAGCTTTAGAAAATTGACAACTAAGCTAATTCTTAGGACTAAGATAGGAAATGATTGAAAGAAAAGACTTGTTTGTTCGAATCATGTTTCAGTTTGAAGCATAAATCGTCTCCAAAGTTATTCTGTAAAAATATAGCACAAACTGACTGACTGTAGAAAGCTCGCTTTAACTTTAGAATTTTAAGTTGAGAGTCAACAGCGCATTGCTTTTGCTTTCTTTCCGTAAATTAATATAGCACTAATATAGCACAAACTGATTGACTGTAGAAAGCTCGCTTTAACTTTAGAATTTTAAGTTGAGAGTAAACAACGCATTGCTTTTGCTTTCTTTTCCTCAAAAATAGCAAGTGAAGATGTATATTAATTTATACTAGGCGTCCACTTACATTACTGCATATTAAGGTCTAGAAGACACGTTTGCAGACACCAACCAAATACACAAACTTGCAAAAATATAAGATCTACAAAATGATTTAAAATATTAGGAACACCCATCTTACCTTGAGTTGTTCACTGTCAAAGGTTTACTGCTTAACCCTGGCTCACATGCACGAGCACAAAAACTTTTTAAAATAATAGAAGAAAAGACATAGAAACGCTGCTGTGGTCTTCATTTCACCGCTCATTTAATATTGCTTTGTCTTTTCCTTTGATATTTGAATTTCCTGTTCTTGTTCACGTTCTTGTAAATTAGGTTATAAATGTTTGTTCGAAAGACATTACAACTTACAATTTTTCACTGTAGTTGTTTGATTTTGAGGCGCCATCTTGAAAACTTGGTCACCGTCTATCCCTTGCTACTCCGCACGCGTGCGCAGTGGTCATTATGTCTAGAACTATATTCAAGTCAATTGAAAGTACAACTCTGACTTCTTGACATTTTAGGTGGTGCTGCCCTAGACAAGACTCTCGCTAAAGCCAAGGAGCTGTTCGACGCCAATGCCCGTCCAACTGCCAAGAGAGTGTTTGTTATAATAATGGACAAGAGATCGGACAGTGATCCAGAGGAAGTGCAGAATAAAGCAAAACCGCTAGAGGACGATGGTGTATTGGTGATCCCGGTAGCACTTGGAAACGAGGCTGATCAACAGGAACTGCTGAAAACAACATCCGACGAGGAGAATCTAATTGTACCAGGGAAAAACGATGATCCTAAGAGCATTGCTGAAAAGATTATGAAAAAGGCAACAAAAGGTTGGTTTCACAAAATATACATTTTCTATAGCTTATCAACAGATAAAAATTTTACAGTATAAAAATAAGTGCTCATAGTTTAATTTGTGTATCTCACCATATTTGTGTTGAACACACTTGTTTTGCTTATGGAAAGGAAAAGTTTACTCCACAAAATTTATTTCATATGCAAAGGATGAGTATTTGTTCCTGTCGCATTTTCTGGTATTGGTTGTACGTAATGTGTTTTATTTCCACCAAATCCAATTTCTTTAAGTTAAAGTTTTTTTGTATCAGTTTCTGTCTTCATTTACGCAACCTTCTTATATTTATTGTATGTAAATATGAGTATTTCGGAGAAATAAAGTATTTATGTTTTCTCATTGTGAATTTGATAAACACTAGCTTCTAGAACGTATCCCGTACACATGACTCAAAACTATACTATTACATCGACCAGTTATGTTGATTTGCTTCATTTTCTTTACTCAAACAGCTCTGGTGATACCGAAAGTTAACCTCGTATTCGCAGTGAGCGCTGCATCAGCTGCTGCTGACACATTCTTCAACAAGTTCAAGGATACGCTCAAGATCGTTATCGACAAGTATGGTACAGAGAAAATCAGGTATGCCGTGTTACCCTTCGGAAGCCAGGCAATCACTGCAATCTCTTTCAGCAAAGATCCTCCATCTCAAGATGATCTTAAGCGGCTAGTTGATGGAATCGTGCTTCAAGATGGAGATGCAGACGTAAAGAATGCTTTGGAAAGGGCAAAGGATTTATTTGATTCAGCACCAAAACGACCCAGTGCCAAGAACGTGTTGATCGTTTTGACTGATAAGAAGTCGGTTAATGGTCTTAACCTTTTGAAACAGGCTGCCAAACCGCTCGAAAAGGATGCGATTAAGGTTGTCCCTGTTGTCTTTGGCAACGAAGCAAGCACGAAGGAGATGGAAAGTATTACAACAAACAAAGGATACTTGGTCGAATCTCCGTTGGAAGACACATCAGACAAACTGGCTGAAAAGATCATGGGCAAAGTGATTAGAGGTATGTTCCTCTCTACCTTCCGCAATCTAACTTTTGTCTTAACCAGAAGTAGCTACTTGACGAATATTTTTGGTTTCGTTTCCTATTATAGCATTTTGACCAATATACTTCGAATTAAAGTGAAACGAACTAGTTTTGGAAAGCAGGAGTTTTGATTTGATAAGACGGCCTTTTAAAAACGGGCAATTGTTACACTAATGTTTTTATTATTGTATTCATTATTTCGATTTTTATTATTAATTAAACTATTATTATTAATAATACTATTAATATGAATAATAATAATAATAGTTTTGGAAAGTAGGAGTTTTGATTTGAACAGACGGCCTTTTAAAAACGGGCATTTGTTACACTAATGTTTTTATTATTATATTTATTGTTTCTATTTTTATTATTAGTTAAATTATTATTATTATTATTATTATTATTATTATTAATAAATATTATTTAACCTGCTACTTTACAATTACAGATCTACCTTCGGTACAAGAGACTGACATCGCATTTGCAATCAGCGCTAACGCGGCAGACTCATCTTCATCGTTCCAGAAAATGAAAAACACCATCAACTCTGCGATAGAAAAGTATGGTCAAGCCAGAATTCGCTACAGCGTTATTGTCTTTGGTTCTTCTCCTTCTGTAAAAGTCAGTTTTAGCGATTTGTATCCCAGTGACGTAGGACTGATGTCATTTGTGGCGGCGGTACCACGAAGTCGAGGTTCTAACTTGGCGAAGACTCTTGAAGTAGTCAAGAACTTGTTCGAGAGAAATGTACGCCCTGGTGCCAACAAAGTGCTTGTTGTAATGACGGACAAACAGTCTGATAACTCCAAGAAAGAGCTGGAGAAGGCTGCTAAGGCGCTAGAAGAGGATAGCGTCACTGTCATTGCTGTTGCATTAGGAGATGAAGCAAACACAATGGAGCTGGAGAATATCACGCCAGACAGGAGGGACGTCATCAAACAAGCCATTGATGTGGATCCCGAAAACCTAGCAAAGCAAATTATGGACAAGGCGTTAAAAGGTTTGTAAACTGACTCATCTATGTGAAGCACTAATTTTCCATGCTGGAATTTGTGCCGTATAATTTTTTAGGATTTCTATCGTGGTAATCTTTTTACCTAGTGTTTCAAGGAAGTTAAGTTAAAATAAGGGGTAGCTAATAGACTTGCACACTGGCTTACTTATAATTTTTGTCTTTCGTGATTGTGCCATGGGACGGGGATTATCCACATATTTTCTAGTTTTTCCTTTTATAAGATAAAGCTAGGTGTACTTTCTATGGGAGAGGCTTTGTTTAAAAATACTTACTTACACCTTGAAGACTTTTGGAACGTTCATTTACAATCAAGATGATTTGACTGCTTTTGCGTCATTTCCCCCCTATAAATGTTATAACTTGGATTTCTTTTTTGACCGACAGAGAGAAAACGACTTCCTGAAGTTGAACTTGGATTTGTCATCAGTGCTCGTGCCTCCAATGCAAACGACAACTTTAACAAGATGAAAAACATCATTAAGGAAATAAAGAAAGAACATGGTCATAACAGGATTCGTTACAGCATCATAGTCTTTGGAGATCCTCCTTCTGTTAAAGTCCAGTTCAATGAAAAGTTCTCCACAGATTTTGGCCTGGACAGGTTGTTAGACACGTTGAGACCGCCTCCCGGTGGGGCAGCTCTTGACAAAGCTCTTGACGAGGCAAGGGAGCAGTTCGAGTACCACGCTCGGCCGAACGCAAAAAAAGTTTTAGTTGTCATGATTGATAGGAAATCTACAAGTAGCTCGTCTGATGTAAAACTGAAAGCAACACCTTTGGAGCACACTGGAGTCCATGTCATTGCCATTTCAGTAGGAAACCAAACTGATCCGAAAGAACTCGGCGCAATAACTCCAAATAAGAGAAACACAATTATTGCTAACAAAACTGACACACCAAAACGCCTGGCCGAGGAAATTATTGATAAGGTTCTGGAAGGTGAGTTATTTGTACTTAGCTAAGTTATCGCTTTTTGTAGGGCATCACATGCCGCTACTGCAAAAATTAACATTATTTTTTCGTAGCAATACACCTCCAATGGATAGGAGGAGGTTGACCTAAAATTCTAAACTCTTAAAATCTTTATGTCTGAAGATCGCATAGAAAGAAAAGCTGCACTTATTTTTACGAAACTTAAAACCTTTTTCTTTTTTTATCATTTAGCATAATTTTAACTTTTTCATGTCTATGTTCGTATGTATAGAGCTCTTTTGCTGAACTACTGAACGCCACAGCTACCATTTTACATAAAAAGAATATAGGGAGAAGTCTACATATATACAAACAGACAGACAGATAGCCAGATAGGCACACAGACAGACCGGAAAACGTGCAGGCAAACATAAATACACTCAAAGGCTTTAAAAAACGGTTTTTCGCTTCGACAGAAACATCACCTATTCCTGAGCTTGATCTTGGATTTGCCATTAGTGCTACATCTTCAGATGGTGATGTCATCTTTATGAGGATGAAAGAGGTGCTGAAGAAAATCATTGACAAATACGGTGTTGTCCGTGTCAGACACGCGGTTATTGTGTTTGGAACGACGCCCAAGACTGCTGTCAACTTTGGAGAAGTTACACATCCCGAAACTTTGAAACGGCTCTTAACTGTTATTCCTCGCCAGCGGGGTGATGTTGATCTTTCGAAAGCTTTGGAAGAAGCAAAGAAGCTGTTTCAAACGGCTTCCAAACGTCCCAATGCTAAAAAGGTTCTGGTTGTGATAATGGATAGTAAATCGGTTAGCAGTCCAGAAGGTATCGTTAAAGTTGCCAAGCGTCTTGAGGAAGACGAAATAACCGTTGTACCAGTTGCTTTCGAGCAGAAAGCTGATCCAAAAGAACTTGGGAAAACCACAACAAACAACCATTATCTTGTCAAAACGTCATTGGACGAAAACCCCACAACGCTGGCTGAAACAATTATAGACAAAAGTCTAAAAGGTATCATTCTTTTTGTTTGTTTATCTGCTTTTTTCTAACACTAAAAGTTAACTTTTCCATAGCTTCAACAACTCAACACTGTGGTCGTTAAGAAAGCGTTCTATGCACATTCTGGTATAGCACAATCAATACTTAGAGAAGAGTAAGGTTGTTTACTCGAAGTGTCTTTTAATAGTATTCTTGCTAATCAAATCATTATAGCAAACCCTTATAGACGTTACAATAATAATAGTAGTAATCTACTTAGATTACACAATTCGGGAAAAAATTATGCCCTTTTTTCACGAGTGACCATTTCAGTAAAAGTTATCCGATGTTTTTTTTGCGAATTTCCTGTAAACTAATAAGGTTCAACAGTATTTAAGTTATTGAACAATGAAAAAATGCTTCAATAGCTACCAAACTTAGTTTAAATTTGATTTTCTGATTGATACAACTGAAATCGCAACGTGCCCCTATTTTCTAGGGGTATATACAACATTCTAGACAGGAGGAGTCTGCTGTTTAAAACTAGTCGTATGGCTTCCCATTAGACCTCCTCGTCTTTGGGTTATTCTTTGATTATTATCACTGTTACTTCTCAAAGGGTTTGCAAAATCTGTGATGGCATACAAACTTTTATATTGTTATACTTATGGTGATAGGAGTCCATAGCAGACAATACGTATAAACATGCTATCGAAATTGACATACAATGTAAATAAAATATAAAAAGGCCAATTTAAAAAATAAGTATTAGTCTAATTGTATTATAGCAACGCGAAGTGGTTAAAGTATTCAAACGCCTATTTACAAACTAACGTGATAGATTTAATTACAACATAGCAACGCAACGCGTTTATAATACTAAAAGTTTTATTTATGTTTGCGGTAGAACAAGTTGCAAGTAGAATAGTAAAATCTTTCGACTGATTATTAATGGGAATTATACTAATGACCCTCAGATTACATGCACCCCACACTCTCCAGAGTTAAAATTTAACTATTTTTCTTGAGTACTCCAATGTGATAAGTATTTAACTCTGTTTAATCTTTAATAATTTTGTACAATACAATTCAATACAGTACAATACAATATATTTTTTTCACCATCGCCAAATGATTTTACAGGTGTGACTTACAATAATACTGTTTATTAATAATATTGTTTATTATTACTGCTCTCCATGGTATCTAACAACAAAATGTTTTGTTTAGATTTACCAGTTATTCCAGAAATCGACATCGGGTTTGCCATCAGTGCTTCGGCTGTAGGAGCCGACCGGAACTATCAAGTGATTAGAGACATCATTGGCTCTGTGATTGATCAGTATGGTGTAGCGAGAACACGATATGCTGTCATTGTCTTCGGCAAAACTCCATCCATCAAGGTGACCTTCAGCGACAACTTCCAGACTGAAACTGCTCTGAAGAATCTTGTTAAAGTTATTCCTCGAAGCCGTGATGACCCCACCTTAGCCAAGACTCTAGATGCAGCTAAAATTTTGTTTGAAAGTGAATCGCAATCAAACGCCAAGAAAATTCTGGTGGTGATAACGGACAAGAAGTCCGATGAAACAGCCGAGGAGGTTAAGACTGCTTCGAAGCTCTTAGAAGACGCAAAAGTAACTGTAATCTCAGTTGTGTTTGGAGGTGAAGCAGATCGTAAACAGCTGGAGAACACCACACCGGACAAAAGGAATGTGGTGGAGGCCAACATAACGTCTGATCCGACAGAGGTGGCAACGCAAATCATGGACAAAGCTGTGAAATGTACGTTCATTGTTCTGTTGTGTTAAATTAGGCTTTAACCCAAACAATAATTTTTCATTTCTTAGAAAGGTATTATCTGTTTCAAGAAAGAGATGTTGCGTAACATATTAATAATAATAATATATAATATACCATTACTCTTTTGAAAACTGTTTTAAAAGGAGTGTTCTTACAAGAGACGTATTTAACCAAGATTTATCCAGGTAGTTAGAGGTTAGAACATTTTCATTGCTTCTTCCTTTGCAGTAGCACAGCCTTTGGTTGACAGCTTATGCTTGCATTGAGTATGACCATGTACTCACATTTGTACTGAAAGTTTTCAAAAGGCCGGAGTCGATGGAAAAAGATACAATCTTTTCCAATTTGTCTTCTCTAGACAATCTTATCTTGCTAACTTTTTCTTCTTTTCTTCATGTTGAAAATGCATAATGGGTTCATCATGTCATTGGTAAAACTGTGCTTGATCTAAACTTGACAACGTTTTTTATGACAGATAACCCCGATCTTCCAGAAATCAACCTTGGTTTCGCAATTAGTGCCCGTGCAGATGCCGCGTATTCCAATTTCAAGAAAATGAAAGACATTATTAAGAAAGTTATTGACACGTTTGGACAAGGAAAGATTCGTTACAGTGTTATAACATTTGGAGATGTTCCGTCTATTCGTTTGCGTTTCACCAACTCTTTTCCAAATGATGCTGACCTGAAGCGTCTACTTGACACCATTCCCCAGACTCAAGGGAATGCTGCTCTTGATAAAGCTCTTGAAGAAGCTAAAAAACTCTTCGATGCGGCAACTCGACCGAATGTTACTAATGTGCTGGTTGTTATTATGGATAAATCATCGACCAGTCAGCCAAAGGAAGTCGAAGACGCGGTAGAACCACTGAAAACATCTGGAATCAAGGTCGTGACCATCTCACTTGGAAACGAAAGTGACCCCACTGAACTTGAGAGAGCAGCTACCAGCAAGGGTGATGTCATCAAAGCAAATGAAACTGATACACCAAAGAAGTTGGCTGAGACTATAATGAGTAAAGTTGTTGAACGTGAGTGTATTCATAAACCATTTAAGTCTCAGATATGAAATTTATTTTGAAAATGTAATAAGACGAGAACAGGAGAAAAAATTGTAGTCACAAGTAGTACTAGCTTATGTTTCTAACTCAACAAAATTGTGATATCTAGTAAGTTTTTTAAAATCAATATTTATTATATGGTGACTGATTTTACGTGCTGTAATTGGTAAATTTCAAGTCCGTAAGTAGCCGTACGAAACTCAAGTTCTGTTTACCTGTCAAAACGTCAAATGATTTCGTTCCTTTCTCAGAATAATCATCAAAGCAATATAATAAACATCTTATTAGCTTCGTTTTCTCGGTCCTTACGACAAGTTTTGGATCCTCGTTTTTTTCGTTTCCTTCATTCCTTGCTTCGCACTTGCGATCATTGTTTGGGCAGAGGATGTAGTATTATCTCACAAAGTTATGTCGGAGTTTTGAGTTTTAATGAGTTGCTGCTGAGCTTCAAATAAAATTCAAAATGGTTTTGAGATTTACAACGTTGTTCTTCGCGATCGTTTTGCGAGTTTGAATTTCCCTGTTACGCAAGAGTTTTCACTTATGAAGTTTTCTTTCTATTATTTCCCTAAGAAATGCGAGACATACCCGAGATGGATCTTGGATTTGCAATCAGCATAACTGATTTGGATGCGGAAAACACCTTTAAGAGAATGAAGGACGCCATCAAAGTTATCATTGACAAGTATGGAGTCCACAAGATAAAATATGGTCTCGTGGTATTTGGAACCACTGCCGCAGTACAAGGACCTTTCGGTGATTCAATGCCAAGCAGAGAAGCATTGAAAAAATCCCTTGATTCGATGTCTCGCTTAAGTGGACAACCTGACTTAAAGAAGGGTTTAGAAACGTCACTCGCTTTGTTTAAACGAGCTAACGTCAAGCGAGTGTTGGTTGTTATGATGAACAAGAAATCAGTTAACTCCCGAGAGGACCTGCAACAGGCTATAGAGCCGTTGGTAAGATGGAAGAAAGTCCTAATTATACCTGTACTAGTCGGAAGCGCTGCTGACCCTAAGGAAATGCAGGTAATAGCTCGAAATAAGGGATATCTTGTTGAAGTTCCGAAGAAACCAGATGCAACGAGCCTCGCTCAGAAGATCATGGAGAAAGTTTTTATGGGTAAGATCTATTTAACGCTTTTACTTTAAAAATATAGTAGCTGTAACGATAGGGCCAATTTTAATACGCGTAAGATGATGTATGTAACAAAATGTGTTGTAGCAGCAATAAGTAGTTTTTCGGTTAGCTCAAGCACTCACTTGGAGTAAGAAAATGATTAGAAATTAAGCAAAGCAAATACGCGTAGCTTAAGGGGTTAGCGAAAACAAGATTTAAGAAAAACTAGTAGATGAACTCATTTTAAATGTAATCCGTGGACTGGCTCATTCCTATCTTAATAACCTAAGTCGAGTAAAGTAAAAGAGTAGGTGCTCCTTATGATAAAAAATAAGTACAACAACAACAACAATCGTTTGATTGCCATACCGCATTGCTAGAATAAAAAATCATAAAAGTAAAGAAGAGAGAAAAGACTTAGCCCTGATATTACGAAAGCTAACAGGCAGCTAGTAGCACAAGTTGAAAGAGTAGTATGAGGTCGGACATTAAGGTATTTGGAAACAAACACGTACGTACACAGAAATGAGCGCAAACAATCTTTACAATACCACATTTAATTTGCCAAGCAGATTATACAAAAATGTAAATATTGTAATTACATATTTCAAATTTACCGACCATACAGCTTTTTAAAGGGTGTGTTATAAGCAGCGTCTTGGTTGAACAAGTAACTTATAAATATCGTTGAGGTTATTATTTGAAAGGGCCCGAATGAAACTAGTATTAACTAAACGCGTTTGAAAAAATGTTACTTCGGCCAATGAAACATTTTTTGTAGACAAAGGAGAGCTTCAACAAATCGATAGTTAAACCGAAGAACAAGATGCTTTACCTTGGCGGGTAACTCGAACAACAGATGTGATAAACAATTATTGAAAGAAAGTGTTAAATGTTCTGAGGTGAAAATAACAATTAATCATGATAAAGAGTGTGATGTGGAATTGATAAAAATAACATGTTGATAACACAATTTGACACTGATAAACATGGCGCCCAACGATTTGCCTTCACTGTTTAGCTGACGTTTCTTGTGTTTTGTAACAGATCTCCCAAATATACCTTACGTTGATCTTGGCTTTGCCATCAGCGCTACGGCTACATCTGCTGGAGAAAATTACCAAAAGATGAAAGAAATAATGAAGGAAATTGTCGACAAGTATGGCTTAGGACGAGTACGCTACAGTGTTATTACCTTTGGAAGAAACTCGGATGTTAAAATAAGGTTCAACGACAACTTTCTATCAGAGGAGAAACTTAAGACTTTCCTCGAGGCAGTTCCACGTAGTAGTGGTGGATCCAATCTTGCCCAGGCGTTGGAGAGAGCTAAAGAAGTTTTTAGTGAGGACTCTCGACCGGATGTGAAGAAAATCCTTGTAGTAATCACAGACAAAATGTCTGATAGCAAAGTTGATGATGTAAGGAAAGCGGCCACACGTCTGGATGACAATGACGTAACCGTCATTGGAGTGGCGCTTCACGACGAAGCTGACGCAAAAGAACTCGGGAACATTACAACCAGTAACAGGAATTTAATTGTTGCAAATTCAACAGCATCACCAACACAGTTGGCGGCGGAAATAATGAGCAACGCCTTGAAAGGTGAGACCTATTTATTTCGGCAATACGCACACATCGCGTTTTCCTTTCACTTCACTTACGTAAGAAATTCTAGTCGTAAGCACATCACGTGAGATGTAATAGTAATAACACTGTATAAGATAAAGACATTTATTGAGCAATTTTCGAATCCGTCTTACGGAGGTCCTCTATTCATGTTTTTTTAATGTCAAGGACTATTCTCATGTCACGTCTTCCCACAGTTCAAGTTTTGTCGTCGCTTCTCAACAATAACGGTTCCAAGAGGTTTAAGGAAAGCCACTAATTCAATTCCTAAACAAACTGTAATTGTTTGGAGAATTAGGTTTCGTCAAGATATTTTTTAATACCGCCAAATTCAAACTATATTATGGTATGGTTTGATGACCTTTATTTCGAAAACAGAGTGCACATTCAGCAACGAGGTTGTTGTCCAGAGAGGTCCTCTGAATTACAACAGACTTCTTGCTTAAAATGGATTCCAAAACCAAGCCTCTTTGAGATATATGTAGAAAAAAAACACTCTGTACAGTTTTTGTACGATTTGCTTACATCTTTGAGATCACCTTAATCAAAACTGGTACGCTAATCTTTTCCATATGCTTTTTGTAACTACAATTATGTTGTTCATTATAGACGACAGCACCAAAGGGTACCTATTGGGAAATTAAACAAGCGGCAGCCTTATGTTAAAATTAGTGTTTAACCTTGGGTCAGTCATGAAGAAAAGCATATCAAATGTGTTCCTCTTTTTCCATATTTAGATAAACCAAAGATACCGAAGATCGACTTGGCATTTGCTATTAGTGCTCGAGCTGCGAGCGCGACAGAAAACTTTGAAAAAATGAAATTGATTGTAAAGGAACTTATCGACTTGTACAGTCAAGGAAAGATCAGATACAGTGTCATGGTGTTTGGAACCACTCCTTCCGTCGAACTGAAACTTACCAACGATTTCACTAGTGATGAGGACCTTAAGAAATTCCTCGATGCTGTTCCTAGATCAGATAATGGTGCTTCTCTTGATAAGGTTCTGGAACTGAGTAACAAAATGTTCGATGAATCGGCACGTCCAGGTGCGAGGAAGATTCTCGTTGTTATTATGGACAAGCGTTCGACAAGTAACTCTGATGATATAAAGGCTATGGCGAAGCCTTTGGGGAATGCTGGTGTCATAGTTGTTCCTGTTGCTTTCGGTGAAGAGTCAGACTCTGATGAACTCTCGAGTGCTACTCCAGATAAGAGTAATATGGTCAAAGCAAACGAATCGGTTGACGCAAAGACTCTCGCTCATGAGATTTTGAACAAAGCTATAAAAGGTGAGTCTTATAGGTATGTTATACAATAAAACTCACAGGACAATATGAAGCCAGTGTGCTGAGTTTTACCATAAACTATTTTTAGAACCATGCAACATGTTAAACGTCAAAAAACTTTTTAGATTGAAATAATTAAAAAACAAAGCAGAGGTCGAACAAAAATCAAAACCAACTTTAATTTAAGAAAGCTGAGGACTTAGTATTGCTGATTGAATTGAATTGTGATCGTAAACAGGTTTAGGTGTATACGGCTGAGGCTTTTAGTTTGAATTTCAATTGTCAGGGGTCTTCTTCTGTTCCTCTCACCTCCGGGTTTCAGTTCTGTTGTTTGTACCATTACGCTTAATTTCGAAGCGGTATCTTTGTGTTGTCAGAACTTTTGTCGAAAGGAAAGAAAACTTAAACTTTCTGATATCTGACAAAATTTTATTTATCATTTTTTCTTTTATAAGTTAACTGTTTTTCTTTTTCTATTTGTTTGTTTATTTAGGAAGTTACATGTTTTATTAAAAAAGTTTGCCAGGGGAAGTTGATATACAATAGGACACAAAGTTCACTCCCAGGTGAATTCCAATCAATGAAAATCCTTTCTAAAGCCTAAGAAGGAAACAAAAAGGAAAAAACATAAAACTCACATTAGCAAAATGATAAAGATGAAAGTATATAAATGTCAAAAACTTAACCCAGTAAAAGTAGTTAATTCGGCTAGATTATGTCAAGTGAATTGCAAGAAACATTACAAAAATATCTAACTTTGTTAAGAGTTATCAAAGCGTGTAGCAAAAATGAACAGTTGATCACTTCTTCCAATGGGCTTCTAACAATTTTTTTGTTATTCAACAGCAAAACCTGCTATTGCAAAAATCGACTTGGGTTTCGTTATAAATGCGGCTTCAACAAATTCAGACAAGACCTTCACACAGATGAAGAACATCATGATGGAAATCATAGACAAATATGGAAGAGATAGAGTTCACTACAGTGTCATTACATATGGAGAAAGACCCTCGATACGAGTCCGTTTTTCAGACCCCTTCCTAACGAACTCCGACCTTAAGAAGAAGATAACTGCCTTACCTAAGCCCTCAGGAGGCTCGGAATTAGGAAGATCGTTAGTGGAAGTTAAAAAGCTCTTCATCGACGACCCGTCAGCTAGACCCGATGCTAAGAAAATTGTAGTTGTCATCACAGACAAAGAATCAGACAACACAGAGAGTGACTTGAAGAAGTCTTCTTTGACGTTAGAGCAAAACGGAATTCGAATCATCGCTGTAACTATTGGCAACGAGGCCAACCCAGAGGAGTTGGAAAGCGTTGTTACTAAACCCGGTGACGTAATTGCCACACAAGAAGGGAATAGACCCCAGACAGTAGCTGGCAAGATTATGGATATAGCTACTAAAGGTAGGGATCGTGTATTGAGACATTTCATTTTAAAATTTCACCAATTGCAATTTAGCAAAAAAATCCAAGTCAATTCAAAGTTTTTATCAACGATTAACGGAACAAAAGCACATCGGCATGGAAGGGTCACGTGATGATGGGGAAGGAGGGTGGGCTGGGCAGGGGTGATAGCAGCGAGTTAACCAAACGTTGCAGATGATGCACAAGGCCAGGACTAGGAGTAAAGACTACGACCCTTTTCGGAAAGGTAATCACTTTTTATACAAGCGGACTTTCAAATTTCTCTGTTATATCAATGTTCCTGCAGAATATTTCACACAACAGTTGTCAGTACAAGAGTTAATGCCCTGAAACTATACTTTGCTTACTGTAACATTCGCTGCGTTGCCTATTCTCATCTGGTTAAATAAGTACTTGTAACTGTCATATTGTTGCAGACAC
This sequence comes from Umimayanthus nakama, assembly GCA_027574985.1. Lineage (NCBI taxonomy): Eukaryota > Metazoa > Cnidaria > Anthozoa > Zoantharia > Parazoanthidae > Umimayanthus > Umimayanthus nakama. Next base: position 26,052 of record JAOBRG010394333.1, on the reverse strand, counting down.
ACAATTCGTTCCAGAGCTGGATCTTGGTTTTGCTATCAGTGCCACATCAGCTGATGCAGATGAGATATTTATGATGGTGAAGGAAACAGTTAAGGCCGTGATTGACAAGTATGGGTCTAGAAAGATGAGATATGCGTTCATACCATTTGGAACTTTGCCTTCTACTAATGTCAAATTCACGCGAGACTCTCCAACACGTGACGACTTGAAGAAGCTTGTCAGCAAACTGACACAACCATCAGGTGATGCAGACTTGAAGAAGGCTTTGGAAGAAGCAAGGAAAGCTTTTGATTCAGCTCCTAAAAGACCTAATTCTAAAAACGTACTTGTGGTGATAATGGACAAGAAGTCAATCAACGAACGCGAAAAATTGAAGGAGGTTTTGTCACATTTGGAGGATGACGGTATCAAGATTGTGCCAGTTGCAGTAGGCACAAACGCAGACGTCAGGGAGTTAGAAGGAATAACAGAAAACAAGGGTTATCTGGTGAAGTCTCCAAAAGACGTTGATCCGCAAAAACTCGCTGATTTAGTGATGGATAAAGTATTGAAAGGTATGTACGTTACTAATACTGTTGTATAGTAAAGAGACAGCACAACTTGAAATCTATTTCGCTTACTGTAAAGATGGTTCTTTATCAGGCCTGTTAGGGTTGGCAGACGTCAACGCAAAGATAAACTATTTTTAACCTTTTGATCATCGTTATAAATACTAGCATAGGTAGTTTGTGAGGTATATTTTTTCCAAAGTTACCGTTTGGGTATTTGTGATGCCATCAGGGCATTAACGCTCTATTTTTATCTGTGACAAAACTTAAAGGTATTGCCAACTCTATATCTGTTAATTGGTTAGAATTCAAGTTTATTCTATACCTTAACTATGACAAGATTACCTTAAAACGAAAAACGTGACCTCATCTTTATATCAGCAGAAGGTCGAAATAGCATATCTCAAGGAGTAATTCACACTGTTTTTCGTTCTTATATTCTCTGTGTTGAATACTCAAACTTGTTGAAGTTTAACTAAGTGTAGAAGTAGCGGTAGTGTCTGCTCTCTTTCTCGTTTATCAACGTTAAGAAATCGTTATTTAACTCAAAACTCTACTTTTCTCTTAAGAGCTAAAACTTCTGTTACAAGCTTAGACATAGTTGTAATTTGAAACAAACATGAAAATAACTCTTGCTCTTGCCTGCAGAACTACCCAAAGTATCAGAAATTGACCTTGGTTTCCTGATTAGTGCATATGCAGTCAATGCTGACGAAAACTTCCAAAAGATTAAAGACATAATCAATGAAATTATTGATCAGTATGGGAAAGAGAGACTACGTTATAGTGTAATCGTGTTTGGGGACACACCGTCAGTCAAAGTGCGGTTTAACGAAATCTACCAAACTGAAGACAGTTTAAAGCGGTTTGTGGACACACTACCAAAACCTACAGGCGCTCCAGCTCTAGACAAAGCCTTAGAAGAAGCCAAGAAATTGTTTGAAAGTGAATCACGCCCTGATGCCGAAAAGATTCTTGTAGTAATTGCGGATAAAAAATCTGAAAGCGACGAGAAGGAAGTAGATAAAGCGGCGGAGCAACTGGAAGATGTTGATGTTGTGGTGATTTCCGTCGCTCTTCACGGTGAGGCCGATTCCTCAGAACTAAGGAACATCACACCGCAAGTACGAAACCTGATCGAAGCAAACAAGACAATGTCCACAAAAGATCTAGCCAAGTCTATCATGAATAGAGTGTTACAAGGTATGTTGAAATATTCATGATAAGATTTCATGCAAAATTAAAAAGTAAACACATTCAAAACTTAACCAGTTTCAGCACTTTTTTACTAGTTGAGTAAAATGTCTCAAATACTTCGAAAGGCAAATCACTTGAGCCAAAATATGTTCATCAGCTGTTTTTTTATCTCGTCAGCAAAGAAAATTGTTTATTTAGGAGAAGGGAAGGTTCGGGCTTTACAAGATACCTAGATTTATGTACGAAAAAGCCTTACGGAAAGTATTTTCTCTTACTAATCCAAATTTTTTTAAATCCAGTCTTTCTTTCCACTATGCCGTTTTCTTCCTGCGTATCATTCTCGTTTCAAATAAATGCTAGATCAAATCTCAAGCGCTCGAAGTGAAATGCATTCTTTGATTTGCAAACTGGGTTAAAAAGATCCCCAAATCTTCGAAATTAGAAGTGATAATAAAAGTTTTGAGAGTGTTTGAGTGTAACATGAAAGTACTCAACGGTAACAATTGGGAATGTAAGTAAATCGTACTTGTTTATTGACAGACTTGCTTTGAAAAAAAGATTGTAAAACCGAAATTTAAAAAAACATACAAACTGAAACTGTGCTTATGCGTTATATCAACTGATTGTTGCACGGGTATTTTTTCATAGATCATCCGAAAGTGCCAGAAATTGACCTCGCATTCGGTATAAGCGCTACCGCCGTAGACAAAGAGAAGAACTTCAAGAAGATGAAAGACATCATCAACGGCATCGTTGACAAGTATGGTCAAGGCAAGATCCGTTATGCCGTAATTAATATTGGAAAAATACCTGAATCACTTGTACTGAAATTTAACGATGACTTCCCAACGGATGATTCATTGATAAAGCATCTCACAGAATTGCCAATTTCAATCGATCCACCTTTCCTTGACAAAGCCCTCGACGTAGCAAAGCGTCTCTTCGATGCCTCATTGCGTCCAGACGCAAAGAAAGTTTTCGTGATAATCACTGACAAAAAATCAAACAGCAATCCTGAGTTGGTAACGAAGAAAGCTAAAACTATTGGAAACACTGGAGTTAGCATCATTCCCGTGGCTCTTGGTGACGAGTCCAATGTGGAAGAATTGGAAAAGACCACTGTCAATAAAGAAAACTTTATTAAAGTTAATGACAGTACCACTCCAAAAAGCGTAGCAGAACAAATAATGGACAAAGCGGTACAAGGTAAATGAACGTTGTTTCTTGTTATTGCGATAAAGGGCCACACAAACTTTAAGTTAGAAATAGTTTTTGCAACAATGTGTTTCTGAGTTTGAGGATTTTTGGAGGACACTTCCATTTTTTATAGAGCTGCTGCCGCTTGCGTATTTTAACGATACATTGGTTTTCAATTTTATAGAATCAAATTTTAAATCAAAGTAAACTGGCAGGTAAAAAGGTGTTTTTTTAAGTTTATTATTTTGATGGTCAATTATACTTTTTCTGCAAATGTTAGTTAGTTTTACATTAGTCTTTTGTAAAATTTACATTAGTTTTTGAATTAAATTTACATTAACTATTGGACTATTGCAAGTTCGTATGCTATCCGACGAGTTAATTTACTCGCTTGCATTCTAGAACTTTTCCCCTTTTTTAAAAGGGTTTAAACCCCCCCCCCCCCTTAATCCATTTAGTTACGAGTGCCCTCGTGAAAATCAACTCGGTGACGGGTTCCACTCTTAAAAGTTTTAATAGCGTCAGCAAAGTCAATTACAGCCAATTAGAAATGGGCGCTCTTATTTAAATAAGTTATGCATAAATGGTTGCTTTTCAAAGTTGGTATTATATTTATATGATTAATAGTCATAGAAATAAGCAAGCAGGAGTTCCACTTCCTCATCTAGTAAGTTAGGTAACTGAAACACTCAATAGTTTGGTGTACTTGACTTACTTCCTACCTTTGCTATTAAGTAGGTAGGTGTTATCAGTATGCGTAAGAAAAAGGGTGCCATTGGGGTAACTTGCTGAAACTGGTCTTCATTTTATTTTTAGATACCAAACAGATCTCAGAAACAGATATTGTGTTTGTTATTAGCGCCTCGACAAGTGACTCAGATGCTGTCTTCACACAAATCAAAGATATAATCAAACAATTTATTACCAAACATGGTAGAGACCAGTTACAGTATAGTGTCATAACATACGGTAACACGCCCAATATTGCTGTCAAGCTTGGCTCTTCTCTCAGACCAAACGAGGATCTAGATACAATACTTGCTGCAATCGCAAAGCCAACTGGACTTGCTATTCTTGACAAAGCGTTGGAAGAGGCAGCAAATGTACTTTTTAAATACCCCGAAGCTCGACCAAACGCTACGAAAGTTGTTGTTGTGATAACGGATAAGAAATCCGGCAGTACGGAAGACGAAGTAACAACAACCTCCATGTTACCGGAGGAGAAAGGAGTCCGAGTGATTGCTGTCTCTGTTGGAAAAGAGACTGACAACAGCGAACTCGAAAAGATTGCTTCAAATCCTGATGATGTAATAAACACAACCAAAGGCGAGAGCCCGGAAAAAGTGGCAGACAAGATCATGAACAAAGTTCAGAAATGTAAGTATTATGCGTAAGGATAGTTTTGAGATTCATCTCAGAGTATGGAGTTGATGATCATTACCTATTTTAAAATCAAATCAATTTATTGACAAACTTGGAGGTGGTAAAAGGGTTAACAAGGTTTTCTGATAAGAACATTGCCTTTAGAAAATGCATCAAAGTTGGAAAATTCTGCCAAAATTCTACAACAGTTGTTGATAGTTTTAGTATCGAAATACGCTCATGCAGATTAGACTAGAGAGGAAGCCAAAACTTGCATAAACCCAGTGGTTTCACTTGAGGCGTCCTTGTTTCCATCCATGAAATCTGTAATCAGTTCTGTTATTTTTTTATTCTTTGTAAAATTATCTCGTGGTAAACAAATAGGCAGAATAAATACAAAACTATGAATCAGTTTGGCTTTAGATAACATAAACAGTAATATTAGTATATAGGACTGGCTACAAACATTAAACCACCAGGCTAGATGTGGTTAAAAAGCGATTTTTGGCCTTGTATTTGGGTGGCGTTTCTTGGGGGTTGGGAACCCCCGTACTTGAACGAGTATTGAGTGTTGTTAATATTAATTCTGACTGACACTGACGACAATGTTCTAAGTTTAGAAAATAAAAGTAAACCCCAAAATAAACCAATGTGCATCCTTTGTTATTATGGAAAGAGAGCTTTTTTTAAAGTTAAAGAAAGTCTTCGAAGTTCAACTTACTGCTGCAGTTGTTTAGGTTGTTGACAGTGTAATCTGATGGTTCCCTTTGCAGCCGTTACAATTATCCCGGAGCTTGACCTTGCTATTGCTATAAGTGCATCTGCCCTGGACGCCGATGATACCTTTGCGAAAGTAAAAGACGTTATTAAACTCATAATTGACAAACATGGAACAAAGAAGATCAGATACGCAGTTATATCATTTGGAACACAGTTAAGAATTTCCGTCAAATTTGGAACCGAGTTCCCTGATCCTAACGCCCTTAAACAAGTAATCGATGGAATTAATCGACAAATGGGAGAAGGTGACCTCAAACAAACTTTAGACGAAGCAAAGAAACTTTTTAACAGCGCACCTGTGAGACCACGGGCTAAAAAGATCCTTGTAGTAATTATGGATAAAAAATCGATAAACGATAAGCAGAGCTTAAAAGAGGAATCAAAACCCCTGGAAGAGGACGGAATAAAGGTTGTACCTGTAGCTGTGGGGGAAGATTCTGACCCTACCGAGCTGGAGGGGATCACAAACAACAGAGGGTATTTAGTGAAGTCTCCCAAGGGAGAGACAGCTAATCGTTTAGCTGAGAAGATTATGGATAAGGTTTTAAAAGGTAAGACATAAATAAAAACAATAATAACATTAATAATAGTACTAATAACATTTATAATAGTTCACGTTGTCGTGATATACATGAAAAATCTCAAAACAACGACGTTATGCTTCACAAGTTTAAGATGACATTGATATTATAACTAGTGGCTAAGAATAATGAGTATTCCTGGTTTGTTTGTAATAATAGTTTAAGTGACTATGATGGAATGTAGCTTTGGTACAAGTCAGTATGAAGGTAATTTGTCGTAAAGAACCGGGAACCGGGTTAGCCAGGTTCAGTTTTTCCCATATAATTGCTTTTACCGGCCAGCCCGAGCCAACAAAGACACACCATAAAATGAATGTTACGCTGTCATTGTATTGTATAAGGCCGTTAAGTCGCATTAGTATTTAAAATAATAAATCAAAATGCAGTAATAAGGGCCCAAGAGCCATTTGATGGGGAGGCATTTGGGAAAATCTTATAACAATTTGAGCGAAATATTGGCTTGCTCGCTCCAGGAAAGTTTGTGCTGAATCTCACCCCGCCAAACCGCAGCAGTCTGGTCAACTGGACTCAATGAAAATATTTGTTATGTTTTGTAGATCTTCCAAATATACCCGAGATGGACCTGGGGTTTGTAATCAGTGCGACAGCAGTTTCGGCAACATCCAATTTTAAGCTAATGAAGGACACGATAAGTAAACTTATTGAGAAACATGGAACTACAAGGATCAACTACGGTATAATCTTGTTTGGAGACAAGCCAAGCATTAGACTCCGATTTAGCGATCGCTTTGACTCAGAACTTGAAATGAAAAGGTTTGTGAACAGATTTGTCAACACCGCCGGAGGTGCTGCATTAGACAAGGCGTTGAAAGAGGCACAGGCCGAGTTTGACAGGGATACAAGGGACAATGTAAAGAAGATTCTTGTTGTGATAACAGACAAACGGTCGGATAGCGCAGGAGAGAGCGTGAAGGCAGCTGCAAAACCGCTCGAGAACGGTGGAGTGAAGGTTATCCCGGTTGCTCTAGGAGTTGAAGCTGACACCATTGAGCTTCAAAAGACTACAACGAACAAGCGAAACTTGATTGATGCAAAAGAAGAAACAGATTCAGATGCTTTGGCTGATACAATCATGGAAAAAGCTCTTCAAGGTTGGTTATTTTGAATTGTTAAAACGACCGGTTTTTTTCTCATAAACCAAACAACTACGATACAGAAGACATTTTTTGTCTTAAAATGATGTTTGTAGTTTATATTGCTCCCGATTGTATGAGTAAGAAGCCAAAGAACTTATATTGTTCAAACACTTTTCCTTTCATTACGGCAAATTAGAAAACTACTTGATGCTGCTCCTCGACGAGACTTAAATGTTAAAAACCAGATTATTCTTGGAGGTGACACAGCTAAACCTTGGTTTTAGTAGACTATTTGCGCAAGGAAAACACTTTTAGCAGTATTATTAAATCACTAATTTTTTAAAGCTGCAAAAGAACACTCAAAATTGTACACGAAGTTCTTAAGTTTTTCTTGAAAAAAGTATCCTTGTTTAGCTGTTTAGAAGAACAATTGAACAGCACCCCATTGTCCCGATTTCTAATCCCTCGGCCCTGGCGTAACTACTCGCACGTGAATTGTTTCATTAAAATCAAACTCAAAACTTCTATTCTAATGTTCAATTTTCAGATCTTCCAGATATTCCTGAAATGTATATGGGATTTGTAATCAGTGCAACTTCAGTTGCGTCTGAAGACAACTTCAATACAATGAAGGAGATCATCAAACAAATGATTGAAGAATACGGAAAGGAGCGGATCAGCTACAGCGTCATCGTCTTTGGAGACGTACCAAGGGTGACCATTCGGTTCAACGATGGCTTTGCCAGAGAAGAAGATATTAAAACGTTTGTTGATGGCATTGCTAACACTCAAGGAGGTTCTGCGTTAGATAAAGCACTAAAGGAGGCGAAAATTCAGTTTGATCAGGGTGCGAGAGATCAAATAAAAAAGATACTGGTCGTGATTACAGACAAACGGTCCGACAGTACGTCAGGGAGTGTAAAGATAGCGGCCAAACCGCTTGAGGAGAGTGGAGTTAAGGTTATTGCAGTTGCTCTCGGAGTGGACGCTGATACCAATGAATTGGAGGAAACAGCAGCGGACGAACGAAATGTCATTGACGCCAAGAAGAAACCAAATCCTAAAGACATAGCCAACAAGATAATGCAGAAAGCGATTGAAGGTTTGTTACAAGAATAGCACCGGGATGTAATTTAATGTTTGCCATCGATTACTGAATCGCGTTAACTAAAATCCCATCCTTATAACAAGTATTTTAATACTAAGTCCTCTAACTTAAGTGATACAGCTATGCAGACTATTTCACTAAATTTGTCGTCATTTAACTTCTACATGTTTGAACATAACGCTATCGCACAATGTTCAAAACTTCGAGTGTTGTTTTTGCACATTATGTTGTAAAATACTGATGCAGGATGTTGTCATTGTTGTATATATTAGATTCCAGATTCAAAGTTAATTTTGATGAAAAATGTTGAAGACGTTAAAATTAACTACTTCAAGGTAGTTAAATCATACTTATAAACGGGACATTTTTATTAAACTCCATTCTAATTTCCACATACGAACAGACCCAATTTCTTTCTCCTGTACTAACGAACAGCCGTTTTAGGATTGTCATTGAGTCAGCTTTAATATTTCAATTAGTGGACAAAAGTAATACGACGTATTTGACGGTCTTTTTGTTAGTGTGTTAAATGCTAAACTATTTGGTACAACACAAGCTCGCCTGTCATATGTATGATTCGTTCGTGTGTTAAACATCCAAATATATACATCATATCCTAGGGAGGTCAGGACGGTCGAGTGGTTAGTATTTACGCCTCCCACCTCTACGGACCCGGGTTCTAACCCTGGAATTCGCATGTGGGCTGAGATTTGGCTGATCTCAATCTGACTTCGAGGGTTTTTCTCTGGGTTCTCCTGTTTTCCTCCCTCCGTAACATCAGCCTTAACACCGAGATCTGTGCCGTCTCCCCAATTAGTCCCATGGCTAGATACTCTGAGACGTATACAAAGTTGTTTAATTTATTTATTTACTTATTTATTTTAATTTTATCCTTGTTGCTAACTATGATTATATTATTAATTTATGTTGGACTTTTTAACTATTACCCGAGCGGCTGAATGGCTAAAGAAAAGCTGTGTTTGAAACCCCCCGTATTATGTTACTTTATCATCTATTTTCAGTTTAAACTGTAACTCAACCTCGTTAGAACTAATTGCAACACTGGTTTCGGAGTCGAAAGTGTCATTCTCAGTTTAATGGTATATCGATTATATGATTTGTTTCTCAGACAAGCCGGTTATACCAGAGGTTGATATCGGTTTCGTATTGAGCGCCGCTGCTCTCGATGCCGAAAAGAACTTGGAAAAGATGAAGGATATAATAAAAGCCTTGATCAAGAAGTACGGAAAATTCAAAGTTCACCTGACTATTGTCACGTATGGAAGCGAGCCAGTAACGGAACTCAACTTCACCAAAGACTTCCCCACCGAAAAGAAGCTACATGAGTTTATTAACACAATCTCGCAACCTTATGGACCTCCCGCGTTGGACAAAGCCATAACACAAGTTAAACGAATATTCCAGTATGGTGGAAGAGCAGGTGCCATCAAGGTATGTTTTTTTCTCAAATGAATCTACATCCACCGCTTCCTTATTAGGAAAGCAGCGCATCCAATCGGTTTGAATAGTGAATTCGTAGCCCGGTGTTCTCGGGTTTGAGAAGTCTGCTTCTGGTGTTAAGAGCCTTCTGGCCAGCCTTTCTGCCAATTTAAATATTTGTATTATGTAACATGGCACTGAAAAGCTCTTTACGGGAAGTTGTTAATAGAAGTTTATTTTTCTTCGAAGATCCTCAGCACTTATCCTAATGGATCCTCGGAACATAGGTGGGGGTGCAGCGGTCGAGTTGTTAGCACGTTTGAAGCGTAACCCAATTGTTGTGAGTTCCAATCCCAGCTTAATCACTGTGTTGTGCCTTTGGCAAGACACTATACTAAACTTGTTCCAGTCAACTCAACTTTATAAATAAGAACCAGTTTCTTGCTTGGGGCTAACTTGTGATGGATACGAGTCCTGTCCAGGGGGAATCACAGAATCTCTTCCATTAAACACCACGGAAACTTGTCAAGTAGCAACAGTCTTCTAACACACAAACAACAAGTTTTTCTTAGTTTTCAGTAGGAGCCACCTCAACATTTCTAAAACTAGAACCAGCTGAGGCATGACTCGGGCAAAGATCAAGCTTTTGGCATATAAGGCATTTTTCTTTTTTTGTTTTATATTTGAGTACAGGTTGTCGTTGTTATCGCGGACAAACGATCCGACAGCACGGAGGCGGATCTAAAAGCTGCAGTAAAACCTTTAGTGAACGAAGGTATAAGAGTTATTTCCATTGCCCTGGGCAACGAATCTGATTCCAAAGAGCTTGAAGTTATCTCGCCGACTCCAAAGGACATAGTTCATGCTAACGACAGTGTCACTGCTGAGGAAATTGCTGACACCATCATCGACACAGCTGTAAACGGTAACAATTATTTTAACAACAACATTGTTATAGAAAAAGTTTAAAACATTAGTAAGAGTTATGCAAAAGTTTCATTATTTATTAAAAACTGTAAACAGACAAACACAAATGACAAATTCAGCGACTTGCAACTGACTTTGGGTAATTCCTCTAATTGCTAGCGCTTCGTTTTGTTTGATTAAATACAAGAATTTTAACGGATTAACTAGACTTGGTATACGTCTACTATGCCAAATTGGCAGGTGTAATGGAAGATCACAGAATAAAATAACTTTCGTTGCCTACCTATTTTAACTACGGAAATCATGTTATCAAGTTCTCAAGGAGTTTTAAAAGATCATGGAAGACACATGATTGAGTTAGAGCGGTTTTTGTTTGGCCTTGAAACGAAAACAAACAGGCAAACCGATCGCGAATCGATTCTCCAGAGTATTTGTTGGTTCTGCCAACACTAAGTAAACGCACGTGCTATCTAATGTAGTTTTGGAACATGTTTGTTTAAACCTATTTTATTTTTTTTTGCATATCATTTTGATTCATTTTTCCAGCAAACAAAATTCCATTCACGACAACCAAAAATATTTCACTTCAACATACTAGTTGCAAAAGCTAAAGTTTGTCGTTCATTTGTAATTTGACAAATGCGTAGTTTGCCTAAAAACTTTGCTCTTTTAGTTCCTCATGGCATTGGCTGATGAAACAAAAAGCAAACTTGTAGCGAACGGGTTAAGGTTAAAGTTCAAAGGTTAAAGATCGACGGCAACAACAAGACTTTATTTATACCTTAAAGTACAATGCATAATATCCTGAATACAAATTTTTAATTGAAACAAGCGAAGGTAAGTTTTAAGGTTAAAGAAGTATGTCTCAAAGTACTTGCTTACTAAAGAATATGTTGATTTTGATTGCGCACTAATGTCACTGGTTTGCTTTTATCTGTTCTTTCTTTAGGAGAACCAGTACTTCCTGAATTAGATTTCGGCTTCGCCCTTGCAGCGTCTTCAATGGACGCTGATAGGACATTCTCCTTGATGAAAAACGTGATCAAAGCCATTGTAGACAAATATGGACAATCAAGAGTGCGATACATGACGATATTACTCGGCGACAAAGCTATAATTCGCTTTAGTTTTGCCGACACCTTTTCATCGGATGAAAGCCTTAAGGGATTTATCAGTTCTTTGAGCCGACTTCAAGGGCAACCTCACCTCGAGAAGGCGCTTAAAGAAGCAAGGGAAGCTTTCTACCGCAATGCGCGCCCCAAAGCGAAGAAAATCCTTGTGCTTTTGACTGACAAAGACGACGCTGGAGACAAGAAAAATGCTAAGTTTGCCGTTAAAGGTCTGGATATTGATGGCATAAAGGTAATGATGTGTCACGAGACCAGGAAATTTTGATTTCCTATTGTAAAATTTGTGCTTGTGTCATGTTGCTGAAGGGATATAATAACAGAATGCTGGGGATTATTGAATCTCAGTAACCAGTTAAGAAATGGTTTTCTTTTGCCCTCCAGGTAAACTGAGATGAAGCCAATTTTTCCTTATGTAAAATCGTTGGTTGAACGAAGCTCTATCTTACCCTGACATAACTCAGATTGTTTTAGTATCATCATCTTCACCTTTGCCTTTCGTTATCTAAATAATAAGTTTAGTCATCATTTTCATTAACATCTTTAACATTGTCCTCATGATTAATCGTCCGCCATCAATCTCATCATAATCATTATCATCATCATTATCTTCATTATCAGTCATCAATCACATAATAATCATTTCCATCGTCATCGTCATCCTCCTCCTCATCATCACCATCACCATCATCATCATCTTGACCAGGTATCTCGGAAAAACTGTCTATTAATTTGTTTGTATTCTCATAATACAACATAACTAAGTAACTTAAATTGTTAGAAGGTGGAATAGATATATTAAATACTAAGACTGTTAATATATAATGACAGAACAACATTTTGCATTTTTGAGCCATAATCTGAAAGTAATAAATTCTACAATATTTTTCATTCCACTTAGAGCTTTTTCATGAGCTAACTTAATACCGGTTTGCTGGGAATGTTTTCCAGACATTATGAAAACAGTTGTAAACAAGGCTCGATTAAAAACTGATAAACCCGAGAAACATCGTCGTGACGTTAGCTTGCATTTTCTCTTCAAAGATTTAAACTTTTGTAGCAGTTTAAAATTGCTTTTGGTAGTACAACAAATTTCAATAAATTAACAAGCTATTGATCAATACCTTGTTGGCCCACAGGTTGTCCTTGTTGCTATTGGCAACGAGGTGGATCCAAAAGAACTGGCAGATCTTACTCCGTATCAGGATGTGTTAGTGAAAGCCAAACCAACTGATGATCCAACAAATCTTGCAGCAATGATCATGGATAAGGTTATGAAAGGTTTGTGTATCTTTATGATTTTGTAGATATTGTTGGAAATAATTTTTAATTGGGTTTGAATTCCCGGAACATATTAGTTATTTAGTCCATGGTCACTGCCTTGTGAAGGGAGATTTACACAAGTGGTCTTTGTAAACAAAAAGCGTCTTTCTAAACGAATAGTGTGTGATCCTTGTGTCAAAACAAATATTGCGCGCGATCCTTGTGCTAAAACATGCTTGATAATAACTGGATAAATGATAAATTTGTTACATGGAAAAAACTGCCCAAACCAGAAAACAATCTGCAGGTGAATTTAATCTTTTGGGGCATACTCTTTATTAATCTGCCTATTTTTACGGTCTACCTATTATTACTATTGCTGTTGTTATTATTATTTTTCTTGTACTTTTTAAAACCAAAGTTTAAACAGAAATTCTGAATGGGTTTTTTACTAACGTGTCTATTCTTTAGTCCAAACTGCACTGATCGTTGCGTATTTGTGTTGCAGAAAGTCCGAAAGTTCCTGTTTTGGACCTAGTCTTCACTGTTAATGCCGCACCCAGAGATTCGGTTACAACGTTTAAGAAGATTAAAGACATTATCAAGGCAATAATTGACAAATATGGAACTGAGAGGGTCCATTATGGACTGGTTGTGTATGGAGATATTGCCTTGGTGAAGGTATGCTCTTCTACACTGGAGGAATCCCAATGCGGTCGTACTCCGATGTGCACAGCGCTTTTGCAGCGAAAACGAGCACAGCTTTGTGGCAGTTGTAATAGTGACAGTGCTTGGATAACGATGTGCAGATGCATGTGTGACAGTGGTGCACGTGGCAACTGCCAGTTTCCATTATTTTCACAATGATGTGCACATTGCTGTCACACTAATTTGATCATCGCTATCACAGCGCTGTCAAAGCCACTGCCACAACAGCGTTGTCAGTTTTCGCCGCTGTCACACTAGTGTCGTTGTAATCAACGTTGCACCGTTGTCGGTTCACATCGCTGTTATACTAAAGTTGCTGTCACCGCTGTCATAGCTCTGTCTGGGGCACTGCTGTCACAGCACAGTTAAGTACACCGCTGTCACAATAGTGTCACTGCCACCGCTGTTACGCCAGTGGCAACTGTCGCTACTTTGACATTAGTAGAGTCAGTAGTTTGAAAGTAGTGTAAATCTTAACCGCTGTACGACCGCTGTGTGATTCCTTATGCGAAAAAACCCATATATGGCATAGTGATGCTTCGAACTGCCGTTCTGTGGTGTGAAGCTAAAGTTGCGATTGCGACTTTGATTGTGTTCGGTTTGTGGCTATGGACATGACCCGTGACTTTCGTTGTGTTTGGTTTGTGGCTGTGGACGTGTCCAGCGACTTTCATTGTGTTCGGTTTGTAGTTATGGACGTGACCCGCGACTTTCGTTGTGTTCGATTTGTGGCTGTGGACGTGTCCCGCAACTTTCGTTGTGTTCGATTTGTGGCTGTGGATGTGTCCCGCGACTTTCGTTGTGTTCGGTTTGTGGCTATGGATGTGTCCCGCGACTTTCGTTGTGTTCGGTTTGTGGCTATGGACGTGACCCGTGACTTTTGTTTTGTTCGGTTTGTGGTTATGGACGTGACCCGTGACTTTTGTTTTGTTCGGTTTGTGGTTATGGACGTGACCCGTGACTTTCGTTGTGTTCGGTTTGTGGCTGTGGACGTGTCCCGCGACTTTCGTTGTGTTCGGTTTGTGGCTGTGGACGTGTCCCGCGACTTTCGTTGTGTTCGGTTTGTGGCTATGGACGTGACCCGTGACTTTTGTTTTGTTCGGTTTGTGGTTATGGACGTGATCCGCGACTTTCGTTGTGTTCGGTTTGTGGCTATGGACGTGACCCGTGACTTTTGTTGTGTTCGGTTTGTGGCTATGGACGTGACCCGTGACTTTTCTTTTGTTCGGTTTGTGGTTATGGACGTGTTCCGCGACTTTCGTTGTGTTCAGTTTGTGGCTAGGGACGTGTCCCGCGACTTTCGTTGTGTTCGGTTTGTGGCTATGGACGTGACCCGTGACTTTTGTTTTGTGCAATTTGTCAAGCTGTGATAGGGCCATCAAAGAAAAAGCATATATCAGTTTAGTTCGAATCCATCGCCGAATATGCCATAACTGGCTGGTCTCCTTACACAGCTAAGGACATGCAATGCATAGAAGGAATCCAACGACGTGCCGCACGATTTGTGTCCAACGATTATCACCGAAGTAGCAGTGTCACCGCTATGCTAGAGTCTCTCGGTTGGGAACCCCTCGCGGCCCGTAGAAGAACGATGGATCTTGTATTGTTCTGTAAGATTCAGTACGACCTCGTGGGCATAACTCTTCCCCCCGAAGTTAGCCCAGGCTATGCCAAAACTAGGGGGCACCGTCTTAAATATAGGGAACTCAGTTCAGATGTTAACGCCTACAAATTCTTTTTCTTTCCCCGCACAATTAAAGCATGGAACGCACTGAGCGCTTCAGCCGCCGAAGCCGACACTCTCGCTGTGTTTAAAACAGAAGTAGGAAAGTAACTGTCAGCCGACCACCCCATTTCCAAATTAGCTCTGATCTATGTGGAAATTACAGAAATTTAAAGATTTAAAGATAAAGAACTTTAACTGCGACAGCTTTTGTTACTGTAAATATAACTCATTTTGCCACTCTGGCTTTGGTTGCGACTGTAACTGAAACTTCAGTAAGACTGTGGCTGTAACTATGGTTGTCGCTGTGACTGAAACTTCAGCTGTGACTACTCTTAGATGTGGCTATAAGCGTTTTAATGTATTTGTGTTTACTCTTGTAAAACAGTCAGTTTAAATTTTTAATTTTTGCAACATCAATCTATAGTACTCGAAACTGTGACTGTTTTTGGTAACTGCGTTTGTACTTGTCGCTGTGGTTGTGGCAGTAACTGCGGTTGTGAATGTGAATGTGAACGCGAGTGTGAGATTGACTGTGACTGCATCTGCAAGTTTTGCTGTTACTGATGTTCTACAGTGTAACTTAAGCTGTTCCTGTGACTAATATGTGACCACGACTACGACAGTGACTCTCAAAACTTGTAATGTTTTTCTTTATTGTTTTGTTTTTTTGTTAAAGCATTCGTACATGTTTGTATGACTGTGTGTGTGCTCTGCTGTTGTTTATCTCAATAAGATTTGGTACATCATGTGCACTGTTTCACCTTATAGCTTAGGCTGGTGGACACGTTTGCTGACGACAACAGTCTGAAACGCTTCATCGACTCTCTGCCTCCAAGTTCTGGTATGGCGGCTTTAGATAAAGGTTTGCTCAAAGCACAAGAATTATTCAACTCCCAGCAAGCCAGAAAAGAAGCCAGTAAAGTCCTTGTTGTTATAACTGATGGTAAGACTGGAACCAACAAAGAAGCCATTAAAATGGCAGCCAAAGACCTGGTTAAAAATGATGTCAAAATAATTCCAGTCGCTATTGGTTCCGATCCAGAGAAAGAACTAGATAACGAGATCCCTGATGAATCGGTTATTAAGACAAATGTGACTGATAACCCCAAGGACATTGCAGATCTGATCATGGATAAAGTTACCTCAGGTCAGTATTTGAGGCTCATTTTTACCAACTTTATTTGTGTATCGAACTAAGTTAAATTGCTATACTAAATGTAACTTAGTATTTGAACACCGGTTTGATATACCGCAACTGCCTTGTAACGCAAAACCCTAGTCACGTATCATTTCCTTTTAGTAACTTATAGCGTTGAAGCAGTTTGGCGAAGTTATTAGTTAAATTAAATTGTTGGATATCCGTATCAATCGTGTCAATAAAATTGTAGTAAAAACCGGTCACTTTCGCAGGTAGCTTGATTGGATATTTCTGGATTATCGGGCAGTAACTGCTCGCAGCTCATATTGACGGAGAGGGTTACAGATAAGGGTGACTGCGTGGTAACGCGTGAAGCTGTTTGGCAGTAGAAAATGTCATTCAGCGACTCGCTCGGAGTATTCGGCAGATTGACAATTTTTATTGCAAAAAGTCATTCGTAAAATTCATGGCGGCGCTTCGTTTGTTTGAAGGATGGATAACTGCTACCCGATGAATACATAGTTAATCAGAGGGTAAATGTCTTTCAAGAATTATCATCTACATAGCGTCATCCAGCCTTTGAACAATCGGGATAAGTCTGGGTCACGGACGTACCTTGGACAAGTTTGAAGTTAGAAGGAAAACATTTAAGACTGAAAATGGCTTTCAAACTCCATAAGGTCTAATAGACACTGAAATCCAAGAGGCAGCCCCAGTCTCCTGCTATAGAAGCCAGCTAAATGACTCATTTCTAACATTTTTTTACTTATTCATATATCTTTTATTACTGCTTTGTATTTGTTACGCATTTGCTTATTAATTTCTGGCAATCAAACCAAAAAAAATCTGGGCATTTCCCCACGAATCGATATAATTAGGAGTTTCTATCTTTCTCTCCAACAGACGCGCTGCGGGTCCCGGCACTTGATCTCGGCTTTGCCTTCAGCGCTACCGCAACGGAAGCTGCTGCCAACTTTGAACTCATGAAAAAGACCCTCAAATCAATTCTTGTTGAGTATGGTACAAAGAAAGTTCACTACGCCGTGATTACTTTCGGTGAAACAGCTGTGATACGCATGAAATTTAAGGACAGTGTTAAAACAAAGGAAGAGCTTGCAACATTTGTTACTAATCTTCCTTCCACTCGTGGCTCGCCCAATCTCGACAACGCCTTGACCAAGGGTATGGAATTGTTTGGAACTCAAGAAGGAGGGCGTTCGGGCGCACGGAAGGTACTGGTAGTGATGGTTGACACGAAAGACGAAAGCGCGGAAGATGTGGACATGAAGGTTAAGCAGTTGGTAGATAGTAAGATTAAGATTGTGCCAGTGGTAGTTGGCAGTGAGGTTAAACCTGAAGATATGGCACCAGTGGAACCCGATAAGGACAAGGAGAAGGTGATTAAGACTGACAACAATGAAGACCCCGATAGGCTGAGCAAACGGCTGCTGCAACAAATCTTACAAGGTATGCATCTTATTCATGCACGATAAAGATCTCAGTTTCACGTAGTAAAGATATACCCAAGTATTTACCTTACTGTATCTGTTTGCCACGTAGGAGTCCAATTTACGTGAAGAGGATCCAGGTCTAATCGCGTCTCCATTTTAGCTTTGATATCCATTATTGCCGTTCCAAAAGGATTCATGTAAACATATGTCTGTTGAATTAATTAGTTTTGTGGACAGCTTTACTCAAAATTATACCTTTATTTGCATTTCAGCACTTTCGGATCCATGCCTTAAAGTCAACTGTACGCACAACACTAAATGTATGAAGGATGCAAACGGTACAGCGATGTGTGTGTGTCCCGACAAGTGTCCACCCACTTACCAGCCCCTGTGTGCCAGCAATGGCCGTACGTATCCCAACGACTGCGCAATGAAGAGTGATATTTGTCGAACGCAGACGGAGATCACTGCAGTTAAACCCGGAGTTTGTACTGGTAAGACCATAGCTGTTTCAATCCGTCATGTATTCCTGTCCTGGAGATTTTCTAGCTAAGTACATATTTTTGTAGCGATAAATTAGACTCGTTCCCAGTCGTTTGTGAAAATAGAAGAAAAGAAGAAATAAAAACTAAGATTGTTGATGTAGAAAGAGTCAAACTAAAGACGTGTTTCTGGTTTGTGTGTTGGTATACTTACAAGTGTGTTGGTGTTTTGGTGTTTCTTGTTGCATTTGTGTCTGTGTCTTATTTTGTTTTTGTGTCTGTGTATTGCAGTTCGTGTTGTTTTATGTTTGCGTTTACATTTGTGGGTGTATTAGGTTTCATGTTAGTTTTTGTCTTCGTTTATGTGTGTATGTTGGCATTTGTATTAAATTGTGTGGTGTTAGTAAAATAATGTGTTGTTGGTTTTTACTATTTTTTGTTTTTGATAACACTCATGTCCCTACATTTTGTTTGTGTGTAAATACCTTTGACTTTGTTGTTATCCCTGTATGAATGTTCGTGTAAAGTTTGTACAATTGCAAAAGAATAAATGGTGTTTGAAAGCTCAAATATCCGTTGACAGTGAAAGCCTCTCGAAAACTGGTTATACTGTACCAAGTACTGCGACAAATATGTGCTTAGCAAACCATAATAGTGCTGACACTCGCTTCATTCATCTTTTCCTAGCATGTGACAGCGTTTTTGACCTGGTGTTTGTAGTAGGGGGCGGCAATCTACAGCAGAAGAAAGCGTTTATCAAAGCATTGACCGACAGATTTACGATCAGCTTGGTAAACGGGACCCGTGTGGCGGTCGTGGAGTACAGCGACTCACCAAAGGTTCTATGCGCAGTTATATTCACACCTATTGTTAATTCACTACCTATCTTTGTCTTTTTCATCGTTGTTACAATGGAACCCCGGTTTAACGATCGACAGTATAACGATGTTCCCTGTATTAACGATTCAACATTCGTTTGCACAGCAAAAGTTATAGTAAATTGTATTGGGCAGAACCCCAAATTAACGATCTTCAGTATAACGATATTCCCGGCTTAACGATGGGAATGTTGTTGACCCAGTGCAAAATATTTCGGGTTATAACGATAAAAACAGTATCACAGACAGCAAGAAATGCTATTACAGTATAATAAAACGAACTTTTATTACATTAACAATAATTACAAACTGTTTTCGACATGTTTTAAGGCCATTGAAGAATACTCTTGATTTTGCACCTGAAAAAGTTCATTTGATTTTCAAATACCAATTTATTAGATAAGTTCAGTAAAAAAGTGATCATCAGCTTTATCCTGGTATAACGTTACTTTTAGAAGTTCTGCAACAATATCGTCATTCAAGGAAATCGGCTATAACGGTATCCCGATTTAGCGATATAATTTTATCGCTCCCTTGGCATATCGTTAAACCGGGGTTCCACCGCATCAATATCGTTATCTTCGTCATAATGATGAATCAAATTGGCGATCCATCGTTTTTTGGTTTCTTGGGGCTCCCTCATTTCGATAAAATAACAACTGTGAGTTGTGCCACAAAGATGGAGTCTTAACTTGCACCATTGTAGTTGCTTATATCTTCTTCATGTGGTTGTTCTTGGTTTCATGAATCTTGTTCCTTGTTATTTCTTTTGCGTTCTTGTTGCTTACTAGCTTTCGCAGTCCTGTGCCTCAAAGGACCACAAATGAGGTTAGCTGCGCATTTGAAGCAAACCGACATGTTGAAAATAAATTGTCTATAGAAAGTGTTTGCTTGAGTGAGTTTCATATTGTAATATGAGCGCAGAAAGAAACTACGAGTCCCGGAAGAGAGTTGATATGATCGTGACTTAAATGTTAACGGAGTTTAAAACTTAAAACACCAGCTAAGTTTTGTCTGAAGTTGACTAAACAAGTCGAAAACGTTTAGTTAAAACTTTTACAAACCAACAAATTTACAACATTTTGGCAAGCTGAAGGTCTTTGTGGTTGAGGATTTCTGTCAAGCTGGTTCTTTCACCTTCTTATGTAAGTAGAAGTCCTTCTAAATCTGTGTTCAGCTTATGAGTATAACATCTGTTAATATTGATATAAAGGTAAAATCTGTTTATCAGAATTCTGTTAGTCAACTACTTGATTTGTCGAAAGAATTTTCTATCATTAGTTGGTTAAAATTTCTTTTATATTTTCTTTAAGATTTTGGTTCCGTTGAGCGACAGTAGAAGTCCAATGGAAGTTAAGCAGACTATCGACAAATTACGTTTAGCTGGCTCCAGTAATATGATTAGCTCTGGCTTGGAGAAAGCCTTGGAGATTGTCGAGAAGGAATACTCTAATACACCCCAGGTAAAATAATTTAAATGTTTTGTTGTGTAGTTCTTGTTCCACTCCTTTTGGACAAAATGTTTCAAGTTCTATAGGTACACGGGAGGAACCAGAGTTTGTCTCTTACAATGGTCTTTTTCAGTTCGTGACATTCCACCTGTTGCGAGTCCAAGACTTCTTATTTCAGTCTTTGTCTTTTATTCTTTTCCAAACTAGTCGTTCTGTTGTATGAAATGTTAATCATCGATTTTCTTCGCTCTTCCACATGATTGACTCTTTTTTCTCCGCTTGAAGGATGTCAACTGGTTAAATTTTCTAGTTTTAAGGAAAAAAGGAATGTAAGTGGTTGAATAAAGGTTATCTAGTGCAGTAGTACTAGTGAACAAAGTGTAGAAAGGTGGTTACATGTAGTTTCAAAGACCAAAATGTATGAGACAAGCCTGCTCACTTACTTAAGCATTTTTTTGATGATGATTCTCATCTTTTCCGTTTTTTAAGTCTGTCGTACTTGTCACGGACCACAAAGATCCTTCATCGTCCAGTCTGCGAAGAGCTGCTGGAAAATTGAAAGGAAAAGATGCAAAGATATTTGCAGTGTCCGTTACCGGCGTAACTGATCAAGACAAACTGAAGGGAGTCGTTAGCAATGAGAAATATCTGCACACTGTCGAATCTGTTGACGAGATGATGAAAGTTGTAAGCAATTTGTCAGAGCAAATCTGCAATGACTCCAAAGGTTTGTCTACGTTTTTTGTAGAACTAACATTTGGCGTATAATGCGAGGTTTAATAAAAGACATTCTTAGGAGAGGAGTTGGCAAAAGCTTTAAACTTAAACCGAAGATTTGTATTGAGGAACTTAAGCAACTAGCACGCAAACATCACAGAGGACGTAATAAATAATATTAAATACATAATAACATACATGAAAATATTACTCGATTCTGATTGGCTGAGAGCAGTTCAGTTAAAGAGTAACGCCAGTGCAAAAAGTGTAACACCAGTGTAAAAAGCGTAATACCAGTGCAAATTACAAATCAAAGTTTTCAAATCTGGTTGATCTTGAATCCACAGCTGTCAGATCGGAATATTATAAAAATTTTCATAAACCTCCCATAAGATTCGAAATTTCCCGAGGGTTTCCGAAGTTTTCCGAGCATTTCCGAACACTTCCGAAGATTTCCAAAAATTTTCGAAAATTTTCAGAAAGTGTCGAAAGATCATTTTGAGAACTTTCCGACTGTTTCCGATTTTTTTCGAAGAAATCCAAACATTTACGAAGATTTCCAAGGACTTCCGACAATTCCCGAAGATTTTAAAAAAAAAATAAAAAATGCTGCAATGTTGTTTTTAGCACTTGGCAACATTTCCCTGTTTTTTCCCGAAGATTTCCCAACACTTCCGACAATTTCCGAAGATTTTTTTAAAAAATTAATAAAATGCTGGATAGTTGTTTTTTTGCATTTTGGGACAGTTGCCGGTTTTTCCGAAGATTTTCGAAGACTTCCGAAGATTTCCGAAATTTTTCAAAAATTTTCGAAAAGTTGTCAGAATGTGTTTTTTTTTTACTCTCCGGCGCTTTTTCCTAAGTTTTCCAAAGAATTTCCAAACACTAAACAAAGAAGACATGAACCCTTACTTCCGGTTTGTGATCGATCATTAGATTTTTTCATGTATGTTATTAACAAGTAATCATACGACTTTTTTCGTTCAATTTGGAAATAATTTGCACTCGCGACTTTTTCAAAAAATTCAAATTTAACTCGCCATGCGAGCTCGTTAAATTTTGATACTTTTGGAAAAACTCACTCGTGCAAATTAATTCCAAATTGCACACAAAGTCGTATGATTACCTCTACTAATACAGTAAATTCGCATAAGAAGTTATGGCCACTTTTCCGCGGTCACTATTAGAAAACATAGCGTGAAAACCTCAGTTTGTGAGTTTTATAAAAAACGTTAGCATGATTGCAATCATCGCACCACTCCAAAGAAAGGCTTTCTAGCTTTTCAAATTTACATTCCTTTACGCAAAGCAAAAAAGAGACGATATAGTTGTACAAACAAGAAAAGGGTAATAGGAGGTTTTCTGCCTGGCGAAACTCGGTCAGCTACTCCTTCGACATTTACAAAGTTACTTTGAAATGATTTTGGATGGAGTTTTGTGTGGTGGTGTTGACGTAATGTATAATATCACAATCTGAAGGGCTGGGAGAATGGCATTTTACGACTTTTTCAAGATTGCATAAAAAGTGAATATAAAAAATGCAAGGCACTGGATTTACAACCGTATGGGGTTAGTTTGGCAATCCAGCAACCTTCTTATTTTACAGTAAGTCAAAAGGTGATAATGTAAAGCGGTAACATAAAGCAGAATCAGATATTGTTTGCAATCGTTACAGTTCATTATATGAGTCTTTATAATAAGATTTAAGTTATGTAAAATTTACGTAATTGAAATCTTATCGAATACTAAATACTACATGGCTTAGGCGAGCCTTGTCCAGAGAAAAGAAGGCTAGTGCAGCAGTAATGAGTTATACAAAGAGTTCGGGAGGCGTATAGTTAAGCTAAGAAGAGGTTGGGAAACGATAATCTATGTCTAGAAGGTTTTAATGTTTAGAAGTGTTGGGGAGGCGCTTATAGTTAATACCACGAACTTCTCTTACTTCTATAACTGGTTACATTCACAGTTCAACTGACGTCTTTGGTGGACATCGGTTTTGCTATTTCTGCCACGGGATCCTCTGCTGATGAAATATTCCAACTCATGATCAACATCATAAAACGCGCTATCGATACACACGGAATCAACAAGGCGCACTACGCCGTCATAGACTTCGCTGAGACAGCAATCACTCGACTCCGCTTCAGTGATCTCTACACGGATCCAGCGAACTTGAAGCGAGTTGTTTCTGCGATACGCCATCGTAAAGGACGGCCCAACCTTTTAAAGGCTCTAGAAGAAGCGGAGAAACTCTTTAGGAATGAGGCAGAGGTCCGAGGCGATGCACGCCAGATCTTGGTTGTTATCGTGGACAAGAACAGTGTTGGAAATGAAGAATTTGTGAGGAAGACAGCAAAGCGATTAGAGGAAATGCGAGTGAAGATAATCGCCATTGCTATTGGAGATGAGGTAGACCCGAGCACCCTGGAAAACATTACACCCAAGGATGATCACGTGATCAAAACTCCGAAAGAAGGAGAGCCTCACCGGACTTGGAGTGAAGTGATGGGTTTAATTTTGTTTGGTAAGTCCTAACATAAAGTAATAGTAATAATAATAACAGTAATGATAATAAATAATAAGAATTATAAATAATAATTTTAATAATTTAGTAAATCAATTTTTTCTCCATATTTGTCAAGTTTTTTGTTGTTTTTTCATGTTATACACTGTATGTCATATGTACCTTAAATGTCAAAAACATTTTGAAAATATGTAATGCTATTGAAATGTCCGTTTTCTTGTCAAGGGTCGCCTGCTTAGATCAGCGTTTTAGTTATTCCGACTTACGTATACCTGTATAAGTACACAGTAAATTCATAATAATTTGTGGTAATGTATGAATTCATGTACTGCTTAATGTTGCTGTTTGTTTGTTATGGTTTTGATTGTGATGAACTACTATGTTTATGATTACAGTTTAATTTAAGCTAAAACTACAAGGTTAACCAGAAAGGAAGTAGCACTAGAAATGTTTGAAAATGATAGCCAAGAAGATAAATGCAGAGATAATTGATATGATGCTGATAGCCCGTTTATGGAATTGCTGCAGTACATTTGTAACCGAAACTCGCTGTGTTGAATGCTGACGTTTACATTGTCGACGCAGGAAACTTGTCTATATTAGGGAAATATCGACTACTTAAGATTCGTTCCAAAATAGCTAGTTGAGAAACTAGTCTAAGCTAGCTTAACTTCGTCGTTTGCTCAGGGCAAGAAGACAGGTCACAATGCCAAGGCAGGGTATTGAGTTTGAACAAGGAGCTGGCAGTCTGGATAGATGAATCTAGGGCCTGAGATGCTGTCAATTAAATACTGTTAATTAAATACTGTCAACTTTCTGCTGTGCGTGTCTGACGTGACAACACTAAAGTGAATGTACACCCTCTTGACAGTTTCGTCCCCGTGGGGGGCACCAACCTGAGAACCTAAGAACTGAGCTTAATACTTGTGTGGAAACATTATAACCCTTTAACGAATAATACAAGAAGGAAAACAACAACAGCTGTTTTGTGATACTGATTTGATTTGCTAACGTTTTAATGATGGTATACTAACTCTTGAGCTTTAGATAACTCCTTTAAATCTCATTTCCAAGCTCTCCCGGAACCACAGCTCTGTTCACCAAGCAACTGTCAATTGTATGCTGTGTGCGTCTGGCGTAACAACACTAAGGTGTGTGTGTGTCCACATGCTTGCCCTGTCAACTTCGGCCCCGTGTGTGGCACCAACCTCAGAACCTACTGGAACGGTTGCTATCTGGAGAGGGAATCTTGTCTCGCAAGGTCAAACGTTTCTGTTTCATGGGAAGGATTCTGTTGTAAGTCTTATTCTGTCCTGCCTCTCTTTTTCCTGTACAAAATTGTGTATAAACTCTCTAGCATCTCATAACCTTTTGCTCACATCTTTTCTGACGAATATCGTTTGCTCTGACAAAACGTCAGCCTTCTATCTGCAAAACAACATAACGTATCAAGTCTTACTGTTTAAACCACACTTTGTTTGAACTGGACAGGTTTACTACTGTCCTTCAGTCTTACTATATTCCCCACCTATGTCTTTCCTAATAATAAAGAACTTCTCGTACACTTCTCATGCTATGTTCAACTTTAAGTATGACAAAACTAAAAACTAAACTGTTACGGCGTTCTTTCTGAAGAAGTACAAGTGATCTTCTCTCCTTATATTACGGTCTAACATAACTGGGTAACCTAACACGTTAGTAGTCTTGTTCTCCCCCTTTACTTGTGCCCTATCATACAGCTTGGGTTTCAATTCTTTCTATTCTTCTTGCTCACGATTGTCCACTCAGATAACAGTCCGTGTGCTATGGTCACGTGTCGACACTATTCTACTTGTGTTCTAACGAACAACGGCAGTGCGAAATGCGCATGCCCAGAAGGCTGTCCCTTCCTGTATCGTCCTGTCTGTGGTAGTAATAGGAAGTCTTTCTTTAACCGTTGTTATCTGAGGCAGTACACATGTGCAAACAAGATGGCGCTAACTGAGGCGTATGAAGGAAAATGTGGTAAGGACCATTGTTTGGTATGCACTGATAAATGCCGTATCAAGTTGATAAAGAGGCTTAACAATGCAATGCAATACACGAAGACAGCGTCGAGGCAGTTGTAACAAAAACATAGTGCTAACTGTGTATTACAGCAGCCTCACTAAGTTTTATTGTTGATAATATAGAGATGGTTCCAATAAAACATTTATTTATAACCTGTATCAAAGTGTAAAGAGAAAAACTAATGCTGTGTGGATTATAGCTGGATTGCGTCAGTGTTTCTCATTCATCGCTACAAAGACAGAACTGGGAAGGTTTCCTCTTCAGATTCCTTTAATGAAACGAGTCTTAAAGTACTATACCT
>JAOBRG010394322.1:0-10405 GCA_027574985.1 Umimayanthus nakama | reverse complement strand
CCTACTTAGATATATATAATTATTATAGATAGATAGATTGAATTTAGACTTGAGCAGAATTTATTTTCTAACTTTTCTTTTCTACATTTTTCAGATAAATTTCTCAATTTTTGTTATTAGGAAACCTGTTTCATGTTACAAGCATCTTTGTGGCATGCAGTGACTGCTCCAATTAATCAAGTATAAGTTTATATTCAATTCATTTTAGTTATTGTCAAAAACTGATGGATTATTAACATTAGAACTAGGCAAAAAAGGGGGGGGTGGAGGTTTAAACTGACCTCCTCCTCAATTTTTTGGCTTTAATTCTTTTTCCTTGACTGATTCCCAAAAGCACTGGTACAACTATTCTTTGTTTATCAACACATCTTTTACTATTGATGACATCAGCATAATAAACTTGTGTGCTGACTACAAAAGCGGAATTTTTCCCTAAAAAGCGACTATTTTCACCTAAATAGTGACAACTTTACAACATATCTTACACTTTGTATATTCCAGTTGCTAAGTGTTGTTTTCTCACCATTTTCAATGTTCAATTCCAAATTCTAAGAATTGTAAAATTCAAAATGGTGACTGCAAAGACATCATTCATATGGCTGTGGTTGCCATGGAAACAAAATCAACACCACGTGGTTTTTGATTAATTGAAAGTACGAAGAAAGTTATTTATTTGCACTAAACATCAAGCCATCCAGATGAGGAGTGTCAAAAATGGAGAGGCCGATTGACTCCCCCGTTATGTTGACATTGTGTAACTACCACATGTAGTTTAGGCTTATGCCTTCTACGGTTAATCAGATAACTCCTTATATTAGCTAACTCACTTAATAAATACCTTTTTCGTCATTGTTGCTGAGAAAAGATAAGTTTTTCTCTCTTTTGGTATTATTTTGAGAATTTTGTCTACCTGCAATAGAAAGTTGAATGTTTAATGGACGTATTGATAACTTAAACAGTAAATAAGAAAGTTTCCTCAAAAGAAGTATAGTTCTTTATATAAAAATGCTCAAATGCGTGTGCCCTTAATATAACAAGGGATTGCAAAATCCAAATTTATCTAAACTGTCTAATATTCAATTGTTTAAATTGTACAAACAATGAATGTTTGTTAGTTATTAAATTATTATAGTTATTTATGACTTACCTCTTTCTCAAAATCCATGTTTAAAATTCTATCTGCTTCGTCCATTACCTATACATTTAGGAAAATAAACAATGAAGACATGACATGTTTCAGTAAATTTATTTTTCCCAACAGTTACAAAATTGTCTGGCCTTTGCAAAGTCATAACCAACACTTTAATCTAACAAAAATTGTAAATTTTAAAAGCACTGAAGTTACATTATTTTGCATTTTGTGTATTTTCAGATTTTTTTAATTGTCTCACAAATATGAAAATTTTTGGAATTTTGGATGCCAATTAACATGAGCTGACAAGGTTGACACTAACACTGTTAAATGATGAATTCTCTGTTGTGTCATTTGTTTGTCATCTTTTTATTATTATTATTATTTTTTAACAAACATACAATTTACATATGTGAACAAAAACAAAGTAGAAAAAAAAGTTGTTCACCATCTTGTTTGTTGTGTATGAGTTCAGCACAGACTCATTTAACTGTTTGCTTGCACATATAGAACTGCTAATAAATAATGGTAATTGAACAGAGTGGAGTGCAATTTGGTCTGTAAACATATGCGTGGTTTCAAAATCGAACGACCGCGCAGCGCGAGTCTGATTTGAAATCACAAGTATGATTACAGACCAAAATTGCACGACACTCTGTTCAATTACCAATTAATTATATACATTATTTTTGAAATTACTTTTCAGAAAGCAAAATCTTATGTTCTATGACTATTTTCATTTTCTCTTGTTTACAGTTGACTTCCAACCATTTTTCTCTTGTTTACAGTTGACATCCACCATTGTGTGCCAACATTGCTGTTCTGTGATTGGTCAGATTACCTTTTTCCGCTCTGTGATTGGTTAATCAAAACTGTGTGATTACAGATCAAAAACTGTGCGATTACAACTCAAAACTGTGCAATTACAGACTCCAAACTATGCAATTAATGCTCAGACCCATCTGCTGGGAACCAATCAAATAGCACAATTCATTTGTGATTTCAAAATGTATATAATTAAACTTAAAATCACTCAACTCACCAAGTATTTCAGTGATCTGAGACTGAAGCCTTTTGTGTTTTCCAAATGATCAACCAGTCTGCCAGGGGAAGCTAGGGGAATAGAAGTTTACAACAGTTAAACATTACTCTCAAAAGTTCAATGTGGCAGGGAGGGGGGTCAAATGGACCCCCAAAACTGAAGTTTTTCAAACAATCAATATGAAACTTTCAGCACAGCTAACCTGTAGCCCAACTTTGAACACATCTTTTGATGTTAACTGGATGATGTCATCACTTATAACTTTCACAAAACTAATTAATAAGTATGCAAACTAAAATTTGAACAAGAAAATTTTATAAACTTTTTCACAAACTTTGTTCAAATTTCTTCTTTTACACTATATTCTTAATTAGATTCCTATTAATGCAGGTACAACACAGTGACTTTAGAACTACAATCCCTAACTTTTCTTAAAAAAATTATAAAACTCTAGGTTCAAGAATTCAATAATTTTATTTCAAAAGGTGTTTTGAGTTTGTCATTGTTTGAGTAATTTGGAAGGGGGATCAAGGTGTAATTTCTTGGTTTCCATTGGCTATGAAACAATGACTGTCATCCGAGCCCACACATGTGCATAAGCCATGAAAGTGCCCTTTTAACTTTACATATAATTTTTATGCGAACTAGTAGAAAATAATGAAACAAACATCACTTGTAGTAATCTATTAACATTTATTACCATTTTTTAAAAGAAACTTTCATCTCTTAATAAGAATAAAAGAAAGGTTACCAACCTATAATGATGTGTGGTTTCTTTGCCAAAATCAGTGACTGTGACATCATGTCTATGCCTCCCACTATCACAGCTACAAGACGGACCAGAACAAGGAGACTTACACAATATACATGTAAACAAATATAAAACAATTTTATAAAGTAGCAATTCACTAGTTCATTATGATATTATAACATGAAACTCGTAGGTAAAGTTTACACCTACCACATTTAACCCCTATACTTGATCCTAAAGCTTCAAACTGTTCAGATATCTGGAATGCAAGCTCCCTACAAACAAAGTATGAACCAAAGTTTTTCAATTTGCAATTTTGCCAGTTCACCACAACATGACAGAGAAACTAATTACCAGGTACATCTACCCAAACTGCCCCATATAACATTACATATGAACTAAGTAACTTTTTCTTTTTTCTGAAAACATACAGTATTTTGCAAGATTCATGTAAGATCTTGTTCAGTGTAATCTTTGCACAAGTCTCTTCAATTAAATCATTACACTTCAGGTGCTATCTACAGGGCTTTTCAGAAACCTCTTCACAATAAGTAATAATAATCACTATCAGAAACACAGTATCTATTGTTGTATCCTCACCGGCCCATAGCCAGGATTTTCATGGGGAGGTGCATACCTCAACAACTGGCACAATTAAACAGGCCATACAAGTGTTGAAGCTCCTTAGGCTTGTCACACACCGTACATACCTCGCTTACCTACAGGCCTGTCTCAGTTAACATATCACAACACCAGGATTACCCTACATATTTCAAGAAGTGCGCGGCTTCTATTAAACTCCTTAAAGAGCCTCAAGAGACTAGACCATCGACTCAACATCCCTGTTCATGGATGGGGTGCCAAAGGAAAGTAACCCAAAGTTCAGCCCTCGGCGATGCTGGGGATTGAACCTGGGAACTTTTAGGTTGGCAGCCAGAGGTTTTATCAACAACCATGCTAAAGTTGCACACTTCCAGATTTACTTGTATTTGTAAATTAATCTACATAAACCAATCAAATAAACCATTCAAATTTAAGTTTACTAATTGAAAAAGAATTTGTATGACACAAACCTGGTTGGTGTCAGAACCAAAGCAAACACTCTCTGTGGAGTATCCAACAGTGACTGAAGTATTGGAAGTGCAAATGCTCCCGTTTTACCTGACCCTGTCTCCGCCAAGCCAATAATGTCCTTTCCTGTTTCAAGTACCAATGGTCAAATAAAAGAAACTTGCAATTATGGGGAAAACTCACATTGACCTCTAAAACATTGCTATATTCTTTCTCTCATTTTGTGAGATTTAATCTCAATGAAGAGTGAACAAGACTAAGGCCAATGAAAACTGATATCATGTTTCTCGTCAGCATTTGCGTAGGATTTGGGCATCTGATGAAAAATATTTGTTCACATTTTTTGAAAAAAAGACTTGACAAAATTCAGATCATTTACTTTATAAACATATTGCTCCCAGGTACAACAGTTGCAACTCAAAATTCTAGTACTAGTCCTTACAAACCATTTCCCCTGCCAAACATGGTGATCAGTCTTTAATACTTTTATACAGAGTCGGCACTAAGTTTTGCATCACATGCTTGCTCGAGCTCCTCACTACACTTTTGACATATAAATAATAATGATTGAATTATCAAATGAAAAATGAAAAACCCCATCCAACTCTCCAGAAAAAAAGGAAAAATCAACTTTCTTTGGCCTAAATGTGTTGAAATTGTAAGGTAATACAATGATACATGTATTGAGCTAAGGTCTGTGAGGGGTGAGTTTTGATGAGCAGACAATGAGTCATTTATCATTTAATAATGTTGATGTCATAAATTTTCATTTCATCAACTTGTCACTAATTTCTGATAACAATCGGTTTTTGATACAGATCTGTATTGAATTCAGACTGTATCTACTATAATATTTAAAGTCATTCGACATACACTGTATGGTTGCCACTGCTACAGTGTAGGTCAACTGCAAAATACGTACACTCTGCCATTTTCCAAGTAAACAATACAATATAAGTATATTGTGTTCCAAGCAGTCATTCTCCTTCTACTGAACACACGTTTTCAAGTACGATAAAATACCTCTAGGGCCAGTTTCAACTCAAAACTCGGAAGCATATCCACAAAATTTGATATATTTACCTTGTAATCCCACAGGAATTGCTTCTCTTTGAATTTTTGTTGGATTTTTCCATCCCAATTGTTCACAGGATTCACAGAGTACATCAACTACTCCCTTAACATAGAAACAAAATTTTAGTCTCTATAAGCTTCTTCGATTTTTTAAACATTCAAATAAAACTTTAAGAGAGGACTTACAAGACTTTTAAACGTCGCTTTTTCTTCAGTTTCCTCTCCTTGTGCGGCGGCCATCTTTGACTCTGTACCACGTGCCTTTCATTTCAGTCTGGCCCAGGCCACTTCGGTAAGCTTAGTAGCCACTCAATGTTGACATGGAAACCTGAGCTGTTTGATCCAAAATGGCGGCGACTGTAACTTTTTGGTGCCACATTTTATTTATTAATGATCAATCAATTAACGCAATTTAGTTTTATTTGTGGTTAAGAGCTGTTGTAAAAAGTCGTTCAACAAGAAAATTAAGGAGAATTGGTTGATTTGATTTTGAATGATGACATCAACGGGCCGAGATCGTTCCACAAATAAAACGCTCACTCGCGAACGCCATAACATCGTAAGTGACAATTCTGGCGCGAGAGTTATGAAAGATCGAAATAAAAGAACAGAAGTAATGTTGGATGATCAGGTAAGGTTTATATATTTCTTCTATATTTTGAATAGACAGACGATTTATTCTGGTGTTGAATACAAGTATCTGCCATTATAACTATGATTATAATCTTGAGAAAGTTGAATAACAGTACGATAGTCAATACTTGATAGTTGATTGAAACGGGGATCAATTGATAATGCAAAGTAATAAAAGAATATGAAAATAAAATCAAGAATTGGTTTCTAAGTGTGTGTACTAGACACGCTTATAATCTGCTAGTGATTTATTGTATTAGAGTAAATCGAATTTAGTCTGAGTCTCTAATTCTATTGTGGCTGGGCAGTTTTTTTTGGAAATCGCAATGCACCGCCCTTTGCTAGTCAAAGTGTGGCAAAAATGATCGGTTTAACAGGATATCGCAAAGAAAGTTGCGGAAAATATTGAACAATGCAACATCATGAAACCAGTTGCAGCCTGTGGTAATCAACGGGGTCTGCAGGGGCCTGGGTCCCACGCTCATTGCTGCTGCCTTTCCTACAAGAACCCCTGCACCCAACTTTCTTTTCATATCAATGTCCACCATCCTTTGCCCAAGTTTGGCCAATTCCACTTCCTGGGAGCAGTCAAATCCTGAATTCACACCTTTTTTGGCGAAATCCTGGATCCTGAGACTACCTTACCAGGGGTTTCAACAGAAGGCGGCTACCGGCGATTTATCACCGGCAACTGAGGCCTAAACAGCCGGCTATGTATGCCCCCAGACCCCCCTACAAACTTGGGGCCTTCTGCCCCTTGCATAAGTCATAGCCACCTACTATTTCTTTCTTGCCACTTACTTCAAAAGTTAGTGAAAGCACTGCCTTACCAGACCCTCTATCATCTGCAACTCACCATGCTTTGCTGTCATGAGCGTTGCATAGCAGCTTGCAAGAAAACTGGCCTTTTGTAACAAGACCCTTAATCGCAAGTGGGTACACGTAAGTACAATTACAGCCAACATGTGAATTATGTCATGGGCAGAATTTAACCTCCTCCCCTCCTCCCCCAGTCCAATTCTCTCTGAGTGGATCAAGACTGAAGCCAAAATGTCAGATTGAGCAACAACTCACTGCATCCTATTTAACCCATTCAGCCCCAACTGCGCCATACACCTGTATGACGTATTGATAAATTCTTCTGGACTTCCTTGAAAACAGATTGGGAGAATTTTGTTTTTTATCTTGACTAGTTTTCTGTGTATGATCATTTACTTAATTCTTATTACCAAACAATTTTTTTGTCTGTGGATATGTAGGGAGAACTTGCATAGTGATGAACTGGCTGGGGTTGAAAGAGTTAACTTAAGACACATCGGATATTATGGTTGCATACTTCTAGTTATTACACAGGCAGCCCAAGCATAAAGTTAGTAGTTAGTGTGTAGAATAGAGTTGATTTTATAAGACTTTACTTTTGCTTTCTTGTCTGTATTTATGTAATACTAACTCAGAGAGATGTAACCTACAATATTACAAACATTTTGATTGGGTTTTAATTAATTCCTCCATCTTGAGAGGGTTTTTAGAATTATGTTTTTTTCTCACCTATTTTCATAGTAAGCTGCATAAACTAATTAATTATGCAAGTTTATGCAAGTCTAGAGTTAATTAAATTAATGGTTGATCATCAAGAAAGGTTTCACCAACTGCCTACCAACTTCAATCCCAATTGAAATAAAATTGACAGAATTAAGGGAGAGTTGGGAGGGGGTTGAACC
The DNA here is from genome assembly GCA_027574985.1 of Umimayanthus nakama. Taxonomy (NCBI): domain Eukaryota; kingdom Metazoa; phylum Cnidaria; class Anthozoa; order Zoantharia; family Parazoanthidae; genus Umimayanthus; species Umimayanthus nakama. Next base: position 2,981 of record JAOBRG010394322.1, on the reverse strand, counting down.
AACCCACCCTAGAAGGGGGAGGGGTGAAAAGGGGCATTAGAAAGAGAGGGTTAACTTCCAAACTTGAAACCTAAGACGATCCTTTGAGCTTCTCTCTGTTACTTGAATACCAGAGTATATATTATATTTAATCACTTCCCCTCATCCACAAACCATGTTTTCATAAATTTTCTTACAAAAATATCTGAAAAACAGAGTTTTTAAAATTTAATTGGCATACTATTTATGTAAGTGGTTTGAGCCTTGTAGCCAAGTTATATACCTTTGGGCACTGTATTTCAGGAAGCTATATATTCTACTTCACTTATGCCCATTGCTCAGTAATGAGTATAGGCTGTCAATGAATGTCCTCCATCGCACATTCACCATCCTGGTGATCTGAGGCCAAGAGTTGCCAGCTTCCTTATCTTGGTCCTCCACTGAACTTTTCCTTGTGCTTTTTGTACTCCTTCTCCTTTTCCCTGCTGAGTTTCAGTGTGTCTTTTCATACCTGAGGTTGGCTTTCTGAGGGTGTGTTGTATCTGTTGCAATTTCCTTCTTATGATGTCATGCACTCACAGGTTCTTGTTGCGATCTTCTCCACAGTTCTCCATTGTTAACTTTGTCGATCCATTTAGTGCCAAGTATTCGCCTAAGACAAAGTTTTTGTAACGAATGTCTGAACTTTGACTATGGTGAGCTTATTTCTGCGTTTTGTTTCTGAGCCATATACATGTAGTAGAACTAATCTTTCGTCATAGCTCAGTTTTTAGTCTGAAGTTTTTCGATTTCGAAATTTCCTTCATCATTAAGAATGCATTACGTGTTTTCTGTATTCTTTCCATTACATCTTCACTTGAACCTCAAAGCCTTTCAAAGCCTTGCTTACTACACTGTCAAGGTAAGTAGTTCATTCGGTTCTCTGAGCGGTATTGGGTTGGTGTTTGTTGTGTACACTCTAGCAACCTTAATCTTCCTTGTATGCGTGTTATTGAGTCCCATTTGCTGTTCAATGTGGTGCTGAGTACAGGCGTCTTCTCCAGCATCTGATTGTAGGCATTGTACGTCTGAGACAAAAGCGCCAGAACGTTTGCAAAGTCTAGGTCATCTACCAGTAATTGTATCAGATCGTCGACTGTATGCCATTTCTCTTGTTGGCTGTAGCTTCTTGTTTTATCCAATCCATTTCTGGTAGGAGCAAAAGTTGTGAGAGCAGACAACCTTGTCGAACTCCGGTCAATCTACGTTAAACGTTTTACTGGTCTAAACGTCTTTTCTTCATGTGTAACTCTGTTGGACATGCCACTGTAATCTATTTAAAGCTGTGTATTATGCTCGCATTCTTCTCTGGAACACCATATGATAGTGTCTAAAAGTTTTCACAAGCTATTTCTGTCCAAACTGTTGAATGCTTTCTCGAAAGCGGTGAAATTAGCATTTAGTGCTGAATTCCATATATTGCAGTGATTATCTGCTATAGTCTATAATGCGAAGCGTCGTGATTTGGTCCGTACGCAACCTTCCTTTTCTGAAGCCTGCTTTATTTTTCTCCGAAATTTGGAGCTACAGCCTACACGCTTTTTTTATAACAGCTAACGTGTGTTGGCAGCTTTTCAAGAATTACTCCCTCGAACTGATATGATGAATAGGATATCCCCCTTTATCCCATACCATGAAAAATACAGCCAATCAGAGGCCAGGGTTGCCGTTGCACAATCTGCGGTATGCAACGGTTCAGTAATATGCAACGGGTAGTACTCCGCTCTACTTTCCCGTCATTACTTGCGCGCAACCGTTTACTGGGGTCCATTTGAAGACTTCTCAAAAGCCAGCTTCGAAACTCTTCAACTCCTGCGAACCATTACTAACATTTCCGATCACGTCCGAAAGTTTTTCGAAGATTTCTGAACACTTCCGAAGATTTCCGAAGATATTCCGAAAACTTTAAGAAATATTTAAACATCTTCAAATTAATTTTGAACTGCTTCCGAAGTTTCCAAAAGTTGCATAAATCGTTTAAGCTCCTCAAAAACGGGTTTAAAGCTTTCCTAAGTTTTCGGAAATTTGGGGAGATTTCCATAAGTTTTCCGGACATGTAGGCATGGGATAAAGTAGTTATGCAAAGCTTTCTCGTGGGGTACCGTGAAACATGCCACTTTTCATTTGTATTTTCTTCGTAAACACACTCACCTAAAGGCTCGTGTGTATACGGAAAATACAAGTGAAATGAAGCGTGGCATATTCCACGGTATCCCACACGAAAGCATTGCATAACTAGTGTGTAGCTATCACAGTTGTGTAGATCTCCAGGAAGCTATAGTAGAAAATTGAAATGATTGTTTACAGGCAATTGTATGCATTTGGAAAACGGTCTTACTCAACAGCATGTGAAAACAAATGCATTGAAAAGCTGCTATTTCGTGCCACTCCTTCAGATTATCCTCATCAAGCAAATTCAAGACCAGTTGCAAAAGGCTTTGGAAAGTTTGGAGAAATGCTCAACAGAGGTACTGTATTTGTAAAGAAACCTTGACAGCTTGAAAATTTGAAATATGGGAAGGACATTGATAAATCGTCGTTCACTATTTGTATTTGTGTAAATCAAGTTTGGCGAGTTTGTAAAAAAGAAAATTAAATTGACCCTGACCTTCATTTTTTCTCTTTGTTTTTGGTATGTTTATTTTTAACCAATATATGATAGAGCTAGATATGCCCTCTACTAATAGCTGAGAATGTAAACTTTCCAACGCATGTCACTTCGTGCAAACTACGTTAACTTGAGAAAAAATATTGTTACTATATAGTATTTTTTAAAGTACTATCCTATTAAGCAGTAAATTCTAATTTCCAGTTTACCATAAATTTTCAACTACTTGTATCTTATTAATTTCATAGGAAGAGCGTCGAAGAAATGAAGAGGTGTTGGCTGAACTGTTTGAAAAAAGTGAAGAAGTCATTGTTGTAGTACAGGTCAGTCAATATGAACAATATAAAACCTGGTT
>JAOBRG010394311.1:0-10405 GCA_027574985.1 Umimayanthus nakama | reverse complement strand
ATTTTGATATGCACTTTCCTTTATGTTATTGCACTAACCTGCTTGTTTATTCAAAATGTTTTTCTTTTCTTTTTTTTACCTGCCTTGATATTGTAATTTCAGTTCCCCTTAGTGTTTGTGACATAATTTATGTATTTACTACTAAATGTCACCGAAAATTGTTAAAATTCATAAAAAAATTTATTACAAAAAATAATAACTACAGGGAGTTGAGGGTAGCTCGTGATTGTGTGATATAAACATACCAGCAATTCTCTCTGAAACCTTGTTTGCTGCTCTTGCAGGTATCGAAGGACGGAACCCATGTTGGAGTCATTGCCTACAGTACATCTGCTGCGCTCTACAACAGAATTGGTAACGAAAAGTTTCACACCGAAGCAGCACTGAAACAACACATTCTTGGAATACCTTATACAGGCGGGTGGACGTTCACGGACAAGGCTTTAACTCTAGCAAACGGTGAACTATTCACCAAGTCAGGGGGCGATAGACCCGGCAAGCAAAATCTGCTGATTGTACTGACTGATGGCATGACGAGCTCTAAAAGCAAGCCCTATAAAGAAGTGCTTGCCCCTCTTAAGGTACATCTCCACATCTGCTGCTATGTTAAAAAAAAACTTCTAAAAACCTGCCTTACTAGCCTCTTATTAGCCTCGTTTGCTCGGTCCGTACGGCAAGATATGGACCGAGTTTTTTCCTTCCTTTTATGGTCCAAGCGCTAGGCGCGGCTAATTTTCCCTTTCGTAAACGGTCGTTGCCATTTGGAACAGTCGTTGCCATTTCCAGCAACAGTCGATGCCGTTTGTTATATATATACAGTAAAAAGAATGGAAACTGCACCGAATCAGGTTGTTGGCGTAGTGGTAGTGTTAAAAACTAGAATGCTAGCGATCACGGGTTCGAAACACGGTAATTTATTATTATTATTATTATTTTTTACTTTTAGCTTTTTATTTCTTTTTTTCTTTTTAGTTTCCTCTTTTAGAACTAGTGTTGGTTTGGATTAAGGTGAGGATCAGGATTACTATTAGTTGTTTTTGATATTCCGTTATCAAGACGTTGTCATCTTTATGACAACGATAATAGACTATTGTTCCAAATGGCAACGACCGTTTACGAAAGGGAAAACTGCACGACGCGCGTGGGCAATGAAAACAAGGAAGGAAAAAACAAGAATCCATAACTTGCCGTACGGACCGAGCAAACAAGGCTAATAAGATGTTTTTTTTGGATGGCTCTGTTGATTATTCCGGATTTGCAACGGTAATCGAGAGCTAGAGTTCCGTACGGCTACTTACAGACCTGGACTTGACCAATTAGCTGTTTCAATAACTCAATATCAATGGGTACAAGTACACACATCATCATTTTGGAAGAAGTAATTCTAGCCCACGTGGCAAGTCCAGGGTTTTCACATCTTATTGTTTGGTTAATAATTGACTTATTGTAACATCTCCCCTTGTTTGGGAGATGATCAGCATCATGATATGTTGTTCGAGAAGGATGACAATTGATCAACATTAAATTGATCATACTGCAAACATGAACAACTATAAGAAGAAAAACGTTTGTAGCAAGCTTGTCTGTTTTTCTCCATTGGGTATGTTGCAGTCATTTGCAGACAAAGTATTTCAAGTACACAGGTGCTTGCCTAATTCTCTGTGGTGTAGCTGCAAGTGTAGGTTGTGGTGGCACAACTATTCCAGCTGGTGTTATTGGTTGAGGTGTGTCAGTCAGCTCACCTGTACTTCCTCTCTCATCTGGGGGTGTGGGGCTGTGGTTCTCAACATACTCAGCTGGAGGCATGTCATCCTCCGAGGGCTCTTCTACCGTGAACGGATTTTCTGAAGTTTTTTTGAGGTGATAACGGTTTCTGCGGAGTAGGTGTCCTTGTGGAGTCTTGACTTCATACAATATTTCATCAAGTCTAGGCGACACTGTAGCTTTCTGCCATTCCATCTTGCTAAGTCGAAAGGGTTTTATGCGTACCACATCGCCTCTGTTTAACGGTGGGGGTTCGTTGGCATAAGCGTTAAAATACTTTGCCTGCTGCATTTGTTTCAACTTAAGCTGTTGAGACACCTTCTCTGCGTTTGGTATTTCAGGTTGGAGAAGTGTTGCGGTGGTTGGCAATAGTGTCTTGGTTCGGCGATTAAACAATCTTTGCGCTGGATTAGAAACCATGGCTTGAATCGGTGTGTCTCTGTAGTCGAGGTTGGCTAAATATGGCTCAGTGTCTGCGTCAACAGCTTTACGCAAGATTGTTTTTGTTGTTTAAACAGCAGATTCAGCTTTGCCAATGGCTTTGTTATTTCCTGGACTACTTATCATGTGCTCAAATTCCCAGGTCTTGGAGAAGGTTGCAAACTCTGCCGCAGTGAATTGTGGGCCGTTATCAGTTACCATTTGATCCGAGCATCCAAATCTGGTAAAGTGATTCCTAAGTTTCAGGATAACTGTAGTTGCCTTGGTTGAATGGAGTCTATCGATCTCCCAGAAACTGCAGAGGTAGTCGACTGTTACCATGTAGTCTCGGTTATCAAACTGGAACAAGTCCACTCCAACCTTTTACCAGGGTCGTGTTGGAGTTTCATAAGACATAAGTGTTTCCTTTGGCTGAGATATTTCAAATTTCTTGCATGTCTCGCAGGCTGCCACTAAAAGTTTGATTTGCTGCCATACCTGGCCAGTGTACACATTCTCCTACTCGTCGTAAACAGGACTCTGCCCCGAGATGTGATGCATGGATACGCTGCCTTATGTCACGCCGGAGACTTTGAGGAATCGCGAGTCTCTCACTTCTGAATATGAGTCCATCCTTGACTGATAAATCTTTACGTATATTGAAGTATATTGTGGCTCGGGTTGGGATATCTCGCCGCTCTGTGGGCCATCCTTGTTTGATTACAGATTTGGGCACTTGTAGAGATACATGGGTCACTTGCTGTTGCATGCTTGATTTCCCTGACTCTTTCATCTGATATGGGAAGGAACTTGATCATATTGATGGCCTCAAACTCTGCACCAGTCGAATGGTGTGTGGTTGGAAGGGATGCACGGGACAGGAGGTCTGCCAGGTTTCATGTTCTTGCCTTTCTCATAATGGCCGGACAGTAATATTGTACTGCTGTAGTCGCATCATCATCTGCAAACGACGTGGTGATCGAGCTAATGGCTTCTTGAAAATGTGCTCAAGTGGTTTGTGGTAACTCCTTACAACGACTGGGCGTGCATACGTGTACTGGTGAAACTTCTCTAGAGTAGATAGTATGGCAAGCATTTCATGTTCTATGTTGGTATATCTTGTTTCTGTTGGTGTCTGCAGGCTTCGGCTGGCATATGCCACAGGCTTTCAATCTTGTATAAGGGCTGCTCCTAGACCTGTCTGCGAGGCATCTCATTGGGTTTCTAGCTCCTTTGTAGAGACGTAGTAGCTTAATATCAGGGCTTCAGTGACCAGTCGTTTAACTGTGGCAAATGGTCTTTCTTCGTTTCTGTCCACTTCCACTCAGCATCTTTGTGTGTTAGTTGCCGAAGTGGTTCCATCTGGTCTGCCAGTTTTGGAAGAAACCGAGCTAGATAGTTGACAAAACAAAGTTCTTGCTTTTGACCCCTAGGTTGGTCTTGTTGTCGGTCTCTGTCAAAGTTTTGTCCATTGTTTTGATCCAAAAGTTTACCTTGCTATCGGTCTCTGTCGAAGTGATGTTCTTGTTTTTGGCTCCTAGGTTGGTCTTGTTGTCGGTCTCTGTCAAAGTTTTGTTCTTGGCCTTGACCCGAAGGTTAATCTTGCTGTCAAAATGATGTTCTTGGTTTTGACTCCTAGATGGGTCTTGTTGTCGGTCTCTGTCAAAGTTTTGCTCTTGGCTTTGACCCAAAGGTTAATCTTGCTGTCAAAATGATGTTCTTGGTTTTGACTAGATGGGTCTTGTTGTCGGTCTCTGTCAAAGTGATGTTCTTGGTTTTGACTCTTAGATAGGTTTTGTCCCTGGTTTTGACCCAAAGGTTAATTTTGCTGTTGGTCTCTGTCAAAGTGTTGCTTGGTTTTGATTCCCAGATTGGTCTTGGTGTCGGTCTCTGTTAAGGCTTTTTCCTTGGGTTTGACCCAAAGGTTGGTCTTGGTGTCGGTTCTGTCAAAGTTTTGTCCTTGGTTTTGACTCCCAGGTTGATCTTGGCATCGGCTCTGCCAAAGCGTTGTCTTTTAGTCTTGGCTGTTTGTCTTGGTCTAACGCTACTATAATTGACTGATTTTAAACTAAGATATCTCTTTTCCAGTTGGTACTATTTTTCATTTTTTAAGAGCGTCTGTAGAAGAAGGGATTTTGAACTGTTTCGGGTCGTAGCTCTGTTTATATTGAGAACGCTCACGTTTTCGTGTTTGTGTCTTCAGGCCAAAGGGGTTCGCGTTGTAGCAGTTGGAATTGGTCCAAGGATCCATAAATCCGAGCTGATCGAGATAGCTATGGGGCAGGAGAGGATGGTTGTTCAAGTGGCTGACTTTGACCAGCTGAAAAGCAAGATTGATGAGGTTCTTCAAGACTCCTGCAACGGTAATCTACACACTCTTTTTTTAAAGAACCAGTAAATTTTGGCCAAGCCTCATTGTTCTAACTTTTCAGGAAATTTCAGCCTCAATTGTTTTTAAGGTTACCGTTCATGCTGGAACATATTGAATCTTCGAAATTAAGATTTTCACAGAACATAAATATACATGAAATGAAGTTCTAGTCAAAAAAAGTGTTTTTCAATATGTCTAATAGTTTGCGAGATATTATCTATGAGTAAAATCCAAGAGTGCCCATCCCCCCGGCAACCCCCGGGCATTTGACACGAATTAAGTCCCGAGTGGGCGGGAATTTTGCATTTGTTCAGGTCCCGGCACCTCGGGCATTTGACACCATGAAAGAAAAACGTCGCGACACCTTGTGTATCCCAATAATATGCATCAATATCAATCGAGACAGCAGTGTAAAGGGTTGTTTTCAATTTTATTTTGTAATCACGTGAGTTCAGTGAAGAAAAGAAAACAGGAACAAATACTAAAGATAGTCGACACCATGAATCGGCGAAGTCAGTTTTATAATGTATTAAATACCAGTAGCAAGGGACTACACCGCGACTCGCAACTCGAGCGATCACTTCTTGAATTCTTCCTCCCTGCTAGGTTCAGCTACAAACAAACCTGGCAAGAAGGTCCAAAATACTAAGATTTATACAAACAAAGCTGGGTACATTTTACGAATGATTTGCTGCTTTGCCAATAGCTGAAGCCTGATGGTAACGAACCTTCTGAAAACACTCTTGAGTTACAAAATTTAGAATGTACTGATTCGTGCTCTAGGACTTCTTCTTGTCTTCAAACAGACGATTGCAATGTTCCGAACGCACTGAGCTCGTACCTAGACCCTAGGTGGTTGCTACACAGGAAAAAATTGATGAACGTAAACGCTGAACTGCTATACAAAAAAGAATAGAAATGCCTGTGTTGAAAACCTCGTTCAGATTTCCTGAAATCGATCTGGGTTTTGTCACTTCAGCCCGGGGGCAGGGCATTTGACCCCTAAAAAATCCCTAGGGAGGGGGGCATTTGACCAAAGAAAGGGTCCGCTTGGTGGGGAATTTGACCAAAAAAATATAAAATGTCAAATGCCCGGGGGTCAGCCCGGGGGGGGGGGGCATGGGCACCCTTAAATTTGACTCATACATTACGAACGCAAGTTTTTACCGGAAGTGAAAATGTATGACGCGCGGTGTTTTGGCTAAAATTACGAAAATGTAAAGGATCAACGCTCCCTCAATTTTTGCTCGCATGCTGTCAAATTTGGTAAGTTGATAAAATAATAGCTGAAGATAAAATTCGTTCTGGTAAATTTTGAAATTCTGCGTCTTTTTTTTTCTATGACTCAAACAGGGCAGTTTTGAGGCTGCAAGTGCAAATAAAGATATTTTCTTCAAATGCCTGCAGAAAATTAATGCCACGTACAATTAAAACTCGCTAGGACGGAATTAGAGTAAACATTGTGCTTAATCTCACCAATAAACTAAAAATGGTTAATATTGAAATTGACAGCCGCATTGACGTCTTGAAGTGAAATAAACAGTTTGAGTTATGATGCTCGCATTTGTTTGCAAACCAAATTTTTTAAACATTTTTTCACCGTATGAGATAATTTCAGTTCATAAGTCTTCCATTGATATTTAAGTTTGTGGATATCTGATGCGTATTAACGAAACTACTTACGGAAAACTGAAAACACCGCTCAAGGTGAACGGTAACCTTAAGCTGTTCTTATTTTCAGAAATAATCATATTAACAAAATATAGCTAAATACCCAACCTGTGATCACCAAGCCGATTAACTCGTAATGGACACATGGAAACTCGATCGACCTCAACCTTTAAAATTAAACGCTCGATGCTTCCGAGTTTGAGGAAAACAATAGAATTTAATCAAGAAAAGTAAACTTAGCATTTATGATTCCAAGTCCCAACCTGGATTATTCTTACGTTGTTCTTAATTTTTGGGCAAACTTGAGCCTCGTTGTTCTTATAAATTTGTTCTTGTAAAAAATAGTGTGTATGTTTTAGAATTGTAGTATATGGCAGTAGTTCTTTCTTTCTCAAAGATTTCTTATTGTAGTCTTTAGTTTCCAAAGAAATATGATAAATGTTATTAAAATTGCCAAGTTGCGCAACAGTTGTACAACAGTAATATCAGAAACGAGTAAAAGTATATCTACTTTATATAATATTTTAGGAAACTTCACTTCCTTTTTCGAACAAAAACTGAAAATGAGTTCTGCATTTTAGTGAATGACACTGCATAGTTATTACAGAAACAAGAATTCTCGAAAACCAAGAGCTACCTTTTTCTGTGTACTTAAGCATTTACCAAAGGCTTATTTTTTGGTAAACTTTCTCATCGAGTGAGGGCGCAAAACTTACTTACTTCTAACTGAATGCCTAACTGCAGCCAATGCCGGTGACATAGATGGCGGGTACACAGAGTGGTCGCAATGGACTAAATGCACAAAAACGTGTGGGGGTGGTACTCAGGTGCGTGAGCGGACCTGTACTAACCCACCTCCCAAAGGAAGTGGAAAGAATTGCGACTCTCTAGGATCCCCTGAGCATACGCGGGGCTGCAATGAGAGTCCCTGCCCAATTCGTAAGTATAACGCAGTCGAATGTTGGTATTCAGCTGCATTGTTGTACACACTTCCGTAAATTAACGCGAATTTTTGGTTTAGGTAAAACCCAGTTCGGTTACAACAACACTTTGATTGTTGAAGATTTGTTTGGGAAACTGTGAGATAACCCTGCAGAATAAGTTAAACAAACAACAAGACAGAGCTGTTCGTGTTTTGACTTCTTCAAACTAGGACGCTGGTGGTGGCCATTGTTCCAATTCCTGAACTGGAAAAGTCTGGCTTGCCCCTGTGATAACCATTGGCTGACCCCAGACTATCTTTGTTCTAAGTTTAAAAACCAAGACGTTGGTAATGGCTGAAGGGACTCCGAGATCCATTTCCGTAGTGCGTGTGGTATTACCGGGCAAAATTATACAAACACAACCATAGCTGTTGTGGCGCCGTTTTATGGAACAATCTTCCACGTGTGTGAAATGAGGGAAGCGGTCTCCCAATCAATAGAAACGGGCGCTCTAAGGCACGGCAACTGTGCAAAGCAGCGTTTATGTATATTTTTAGTGTATTTATTGTAGTAGCATATTTCAGAGTATAAATTTGTACCATGACTGATGAACTATCTGTGAATAAGTAAAGATTGATACTGATACTGAAGCAATCAGTTTTCATTTATTAATAGAGAAAAACAAACGAGCACCAATCTCACATGCTTCTGCGAGGAAAATGGCAAGAGTTCAAAGTACAATTGACTCGCAAAAATGGAGCCGCCTCGGCATTTTGTTGAAACATGTTTAGAAACGCACAAACATTATTAACAAAACTGGTTTTATTGTGATGAAGTGAAACATTCGAACATATAGTCTTTGTAGCTACAAATGGTTATCTTTATCACTTTACAATGTTTCTTTTCGACTTCTGAAATGTGACAAAAGAAAATACAACACACTAATATGAAAATATAAAAGAGTAAAATATGAAACAAATAACCAAATAGCTGGAATACATTGGAATTGGCGTGTTCCTGCTCCAGTTGGCTTGAAAACCACATGATATACGAAAGCATCAAAGTTCAGGAAAACAAACGCCCCGTTTCAGCCAACGAATAACAATGTACTATCAGTGATGGCACTAGCTGGATTTTCAAACTTTATAGTCAGTTTTGGGAGGAAGTCTCCAAATTTTGCCTGTTCCACTTACGTTATTCACTGATAAACTATCTAAGAAGTTGTTATTCATTTTGTAGCCTGCAAGAAGTCACTCGACATTGGCATAATACTCGACAGCTCAGGCAGCGTACGACGAGAAAATTTCGAGAAAGCAAAGACTTTCTTGACCGAATTGGTGTCGCACTTTGAAGTGTCCTCTTCGGGAACACATTTTGGAGCTATCATCTACTCCACAATCCCAAGATTGCAGTTTACGATGCATGATGTCAGCTTTCATTCTCTGACGGACTTAAAGAACAAGATTTCGAGTTTCAGGTTGGTTATGTTATGATTTCAACTGAGCAACTAAGATCCTGCCAACTGTCTACAAGATTGGAACCAAACTTGCAGCGGCCTATCTCAGTAAGGCTATACTCTGAGAACGAAGTATTCCATTGGTCATTGAACAATAACAGTAACAATAACTGACACTTTTTAACAATACGCTATTGTATGTTCTTTACGGATGGTCAGTTTAAGAGTTAAGGTTTTGGTTATTTGTATTGTGTTTTTATCCAATGGGATCTTTCGTTCTCAGAGTAGAGGGCGATTCGCCTATCTCTGTGACTTGTTGCATCAATATGTCCCAAAAAGTGTCTTGCGTTCAGCAACTACAATTACTGGCTATTCCAAAGACCAAAACTGCGACTTACGCATATGGGGTGTTTTCTCTAGCTGAAACAAAAAACTGGAACAGACTACTCGATATTTTACGTGAAAGTGAAACCCTTAACAGTCTTAAAAACGGTCTTAAAATATTTTTTAGAGAAGCTTTCTTATAATTAAAATATCGTCTTAACTTATATTTTATTATATAGTTTTATGTATAGTTTTAAAATAGTTATTGTTATATATAATTGTCTTAACTATATTTGTAAACGCGTTATTATTTTTATTATTATTGTTATTTTTTATTACTGTTTATGTAACGTTTCAATTTTATCACCCATTCCACCCGGGTATGCCCAAGGTATTTAACTGGTTCTTTTGTCAGGTTAGTAGGGAATTTGACACTAGATGGGAGGAGTTGTTGGGAAATTTAAAAACTTGCCTCACGTTTGTGTTGAGTACTTAGTTACATCCTGGCACTAGCCTTCATCTGTAAAATATCTTCAGGAAAATTACAACTCACACAAGCTCGGATGAGCCAAATTCTCAAGCGAAAATTTAGTAGTGCTTGGTTCTCCTAAGGTTGAGACATTTTACCAATGCGAAATTGAGTGGCAAAGATTACGTCTCACGAGACTCCTCTCGTATTATACAAGCAACACTTGATATCTTTATGATACTTCTATTTCTTAAGAACAGTCTTAAGTTGCAATTTTGAGTGGCACTTATTCAAAACTATTGACCTTGCTATACTGGAAAAGCTGGGGTCCTCAGGTTTTTATTGGCTGGACAAGTCTTTGGTTTGCGCTGGTCCTATGGGTCTATTAATTGCTAGTTGAGAGATTCGCGTGTCCCAGTTTTTAACCAACTGTGATCTGCACTGATAAGTCCTGGAAGAACGAAAAAGTTCTATATTTAGATTTTGCAATGAAAGATGAAGGTAAGCCTTTATGAAACAGTTCTGTATGTACTAGACTAAAGGCAAAAGAAATTAAACCCCCGTTTCCAAAACTACTTTTTTTTTATATAAGTATGAAGTTTGAAGAGCCTTGAGGTATCGGTTAAAAGTTTGCCTAGTTTTTATTCAAAACACCTGATTTCAAATCAGTTTACATGTACATTATATCTCCGGTCTGCTTGGCCCGACTGTGAAGCAGTTTTTTCCAACTGGAAGTAAATTTCTTGCTCTACATTTAATACCCAATATTTGATGCGATCAGACAATTCTATTAGGTTGCAAATCAAAGTTTAACGCTATAGCTTTGAGCAATTCGCGACTGTTTGACAAGCAGCTTTGCAGCAGTTTTTGGGGAATTTCAAGCGTCGTTTCCGGCCTAAATCAAGAAACAAACGTGCGTAGAATAGATGGACTATGGTAAGCCTGAGAGGTTGAGATTTTTCTTGAACTGTATCCTAATCCTGGTTCTGAAGCAATTGGAGAGGGAG
>JAOBRG010394300.1:0-10406 GCA_027574985.1 Umimayanthus nakama | reverse complement strand
CTAATACTGAATTATGATTGGTTCTTAGCGTAGTCGTGAGTGGGCAAGATTTTCCTATCTCTGACCACGGTTACGGTAACATTTTGATTTGTTGTTGTTTTCCTACAGACGTCTCTTCAATGTCAGAATGTCAGCGAAATGTGTTTAGAAAATCAGTAAAAATGAGAATGAACACGGTTTCGAGCCCTTCCTTTTGCATCATCACGATATTTACTTCTCAGCATTCCTCGCAACGCCCTGCGCTGCTTCGCCTCTAGTTCGCCCCTTGATGTGCTTGACCGTTGGAGGAAAATATAAACAAGTTATTTACCGGCTTATGGTCGGTCCGTATAGGGAAAAGCTGTGACCTCGGCCTGAATATGCTGAACTCGGTCACAGTTTTTCCCTATACGGATATATATACATTCATTATCGATAGCTGTTTATCTATGAGATTAATCCAAATTGAAAACAAGTCCCGCTCATTTAATGGATCATTTTTCAAAGTGTAAGTTCATGCAAATATAATGTTATATGATACGTTTTAACTTGAGGGTTTCCCATTTAGCATACACTGAAAACAACTGGGTACTTTTTAATCGACGGATCATGTTCACTAGTTTCTAGTGGCGGTATTATAATTGTGTTGTGTTCTTTCCTCAGCACGTTGTTAAACAACGAGTACTTTTTGCTACAAGCTAAGATGTTTCGTTCATGTTGCTCGTGTTACTTTAATTTTATTGGCTTAGAAAAACTAACTTCAATTCTCGACTAAGAAAACGTACATTTCAAACCCTAACTTAAACAGTTTACCTTTGTTTCTTTATGTAGAAAGTTATACGTTAATCCTTAGCTTGGAATACTCTTCCTTTAACTATTTCCTAATTTAGACGACTTTTTTATGATTCAAATTTTACTTAGAAAGTTTACCTTCAACTCTAGACTTACAAAACTCCCTTTAAATCCTAAATAACAATTTATCTTTAATTTTTGCAGTAAAAAGTTAATCGTTTTTCCTTTGACTTAAAAACTGTACCTTTAATTCATTACAAAGACAATTTTCCTTCGAACTTTAACTTAGAAAAAGATTAACCTTCAACACTTAACTCAGTAAATTTAGTTCACAATCTCGACTTGGAAGATTGTATTTTCAATTTTAGACTTAGGAAACTTACCTTTATTTCTTGGCTTATAAAATAAGCTTTCAACTGTTGACTTTGAAAATTGTAAAATCAGTTCTTGACTTAGGCAACTGGTCATGAAAAGTGCATCAAATATATAAGCTTGAAAACAACCTTCAGAGAACCGATTTTCCGAGCTGTAGAAGGTAAAAACCCAGTTTGTGTCTTACCCAAATATCTCAGTCATGTTCATTTATCGGAGCACATCATAGCGCTAGGTTGAGCTGCCGCAGCCATGTCGAAGGTATTCAGCTTGACAATTGCTGAAAAAAAACGATTAAATTTTATCTTCCATAAGATTCCTCATCTGTTATCTGTTGAGCTGGATTGAAACAAACTTGTTTGCTAACATGCGTTTGGATTTGACTGCGATAACTAGGAGCTTCACTGATAGTGGTTGGGTCATTCACGGTCTTGACGCTGTTCGCAGGTTTAATCAGCCTAAAGCAAAATCATAGCTTTCTGTTGATAGCTTTTAATTTCTTCACTATGCCCAGGGTTTTCCATAGTCTTAGCCAGTTCAGCTGGAACTTCGTACAGTTTATTCATTTCTAAATATTTCTTTTAAAGTTTGAATGAGATCATCACTATATTCGGCAAACCTGGCTGCCACTTTATTTGTTCAAAACCAGTGCAATTACAATGTAATTGAACTGCTTTGATTTGTAATTACACTGTTTAGGATTTGCAAAGAGGCTCTTAACCAATCAGATTGCAATAAATCTTTTATGCCTATTA
Organism: Umimayanthus nakama; assembly: GCA_027574985.1. Lineage (NCBI taxonomy): Eukaryota > Metazoa > Cnidaria > Anthozoa > Zoantharia > Parazoanthidae > Umimayanthus > Umimayanthus nakama. The sequence continues at coordinate 8,508 of JAOBRG010394300.1, read as the reverse complement.
TTAGGCAAATAATAGATTTGATCTCTTACCTGGAAGTATTTCTGTGAAGAGGGTTTCTCAATACAAGTATCTAGGAACACCCATTGACGCAAATGTAAGTTTTAATGAGCACGTAGATCGGATTTACAACAAGCTATCATCAAGATTAGATGCGCTGCGCAGAATGAGAAAGCATCTCATTGCTTATGCGGCAAAAAGTATACATTGCAAACTTTTTACAATTGCTAGACTATTGTGATGTGGCTTGGAATTCGATTGGCAAAACAGAAAGTGCAAAACCGGACCAACTACAAAAAAAGCGCTCAACTCGGTACTTCCACAGACAGCCCAACCTATAAAAAACTTCAAATGACTGTCTTTGACGAAAAGGCGTGATTTGCAGACACAGTACTCATGACTCTCAAGTACCTGCTGGAAAATGCACCCTTTGATCTGAAAAACTATTTTCAACGAAACAGTTGCCGGCATGAGTTAAAAAAACAATGCCAACAACCCAGAAGTAAAATATTTTTAATGAATTACCAACACAATTCAAGATACACAAAACTTTACATTCTTTATAATCTGCGATTAAAGAGTTTTATTATAGTCAATTGTAAATCATATTTTAAATAGTGTATCTTTATCTTTACTTTTACTATTTTAGAAAACAATTGTAAAAACAGGTTTTAACAATATCTATTTGGTATTGTAACAAAAGTTTTCGTTATTTAGGGCTCAAAGTGATAGTAGTATTTTATATTTTGCTGAATGGACTACCCTAGTAAAATAAAGATATCGTCTCGAATCGTATCGTAATACAATGAACCGTTTTCGTCTCGGGGAGCAAGTAGTCCCACCAGGATAGTTAGGGTGACCCTGAGAGACGAATTAACTTTTTCTCATGTAAAAACTTGATTCGCCAACTCTAACCGAAAGGATCCGTGTTAAGAGCCTGCAGTGCGGACCGCCATTTTGTGGCTTATGTAACCGATTGTATAAACTAAATTCTCTTTGAAATTGAGGACATAGATGGCTGTACCCGCCCTGGCAAAAAAACATGATGAAGTAATAAGCTTCTGAACAAAAACTTACTTATTTTGTTTCAATTTTTTCTACAAAGTGGCTCCTTGCAAGATTGGATGGCAAATATACAATGGCGCGTGTTATAAACACTTCAGATCAACCTTGAAAAATTGGCAAGACGCCGTCAAAGCTTGCAGCGCAAAAGGTGCTCACTTGGTGTCAATATACTCTGCAGCAGAGAATGAATTTGTGCGTTCTATCGTTACCTTTATGGATGGAAACGTTCAACGTGGATGGAGTTGGACTGGCTTCAACGACATCGCAGTAGAAGGGCAGTTTGTATGGTCGAATGGGTCTCCAAACGTCTACACGAACTGGAACCCAGGAGAACCAAGCGGGGGATCATCAGATTGTGCGTATATAAGTAAAAGTGGATCGTGGAATGATAGCCCTTGCAGTAGTGTGGTGCCATTCACTTGCAAGTATAAGTTCTGATGTTCAAGAGATACAGGTAAATGAAAATGATGTGAGTTGATCATTATGTTTGCACGTGTGCGCTTCAAGATCATCACAATCATCAAGATCATCCTCATAATATAGTACTGATAACAATATGAACAGCAATAATGACAATGACAGTAACTGTAATACAAATAGTAGTAATAATAGTAACAATAATAATAATAATGATTATAAAAGCAAAATTATTAGGGGTAGCACACAAACAATTTGTATGTGAATTTAATAACATGTTGAATGAAAACTACAAAGTATATCTAGATGGATTTTCCAATAGGTATCTGCTGAAATTGAACAAAAAGGGGCTCATTTTGTTGCAACATACGCCTAACTTTAAACCGCCTTAACTTTCATTGCTTTGCTTGCTCCAAAGTTGATGTGTTTTTCTTCAAAAGACAGAAAACTAAAAAATACGGATGTTTCGTTTTCATTGCAACAAGATTTTACAGCGATTTTTCTGTGCTTGCAAAATGCAGCTGAAACATAGTACTGTAGCGTGGTTTTTGACCGCCATCTGCGGGTCATTTCAGTTCAGATTGCCTAAATAACTTTTAGAACACACGTTACACGCGACTTTCACCAATCGCTTCCAGTCTAAATCAATTATCTTTCAAGCTATCAACACCTTGAGATGTCAGAATGTCTAGAATGACAAAAATCGTCTGAGTATTCAAAGAGTTACGGGTTTTATAAGAGCCTGAGAATTGCGGGGCGGTACCTCGTTGTAGCAAATCGTGTTTGTCACTTGCAGTCACATTTTTGAAAATCCAGCCAGATATGCAGATACCTAAATCACGCCCTTGCTCGTTTCTGGACAAATCTAAAATACAATCAGAGTACCTGCAACAATCTCGGCAAAGTTCTGGAAAGGATAACTGCAAGACATTTTTGTCTGTATACCATCTATATTGCTTTGCCATGCAGTCCTTATAATCATTTTTGGGAAGTTCCCCGCTAGATTATCGAGAGACCGGATCAACGGCTTGACGTTCCTGTTTACGTAACAATGTCAAAGAAAAAAGATTGCCTGTAAATTTAACTTCTCCAAAAAAAATTTTTTTTTACTAAAAAACATTTTGACGTTGAAGTGAGTAAAACTAAACTTAATAGTCTAGTAAACTGTAATAAAAAAGTTATACCATCTTTTTTCTTTTAGATGTTCATCGGGGAGAGTGACTCAAAACGGATCAAAAACATATTAATTACTGTCTCTCGTTGCTCCCAAGGGAGAACTTTAACAGTCGAGGGGAAAAAGGTTTTAGTGAAAGAAGTTCCTCCCAAATGGAACAAATTGAGAGAAGCTGTTGTCAGCAAGATTAACGAGTCCCCTCAAAGTGTACCACTTATGACTAAAGAAGAGTTTCAAGAGTTTGCCGTGGAGCACGGTATTGTCAAGAACGCTGTAGAAGCAGTTCTAAGGTTCTTAAACAACACTGGGTATATAGTACACAATGAAGATGGTCCTGACGTGGTGGTTTTAGACCCATAGTGGTTTTCAAACCAGGACGGATTTCATAGAGCAAGGTTTTTTAACTCCTGAAAAGCTCGTGAAAGCATGGAAAGAAATTTCCCAAAAGGATCACAAAAACATTGTTAAACTATTTTGTGAATTTGGTATTTGTTTTCCAATAGAAGATGACGGTAAAGAAGATTCAAGCTCATACGCAGACTCGGAAGAAGAAGGACAATCAAACAATGACAAAGCTGCGACGAAGACGCGAATTCAGCCTACCGTTCTACCTTTCGTTTCTCATGTAAACTTCCCGTCGGTACGCTTGATAACGACAAATGGCCAATGGCGCCCCAAGATGACGAAAACCAACTTACTCTCATCTTTCAATTCGATGATCTCTCATTTGATTTATTTCCGCGATACATTGTAGAGATCAACAGAAGAAAAATACATTTCCGTCGGGCCACCACTCCGTTTTTCTCCTCAAACCAAGTGGTGTATGACAAAAAAGAAAAGATCCAGTCAATGCAACCACAGCGGGTGCCATGACAAACTTGCTTTAAGCAATTGCCAGTATCAAGATGAACATTGTGTTCACACCAAGATACTTCATTATGAAAGACGACTTGCAGTGACTGTGCGAGGCCCTCATCTCTGCTGCTTTATGCAGGATATCGATGCAATGATAAGGTCAGTAGCAAACAAGAATACAAATATCACGACGTCAGTGGAGTGCTCAACCTGTGTAATTCAAGATGGCTACCTTTTGCCCATCAAAGAAGAGGAAAGGTTTCACTACAATGAGTCGAGAAGGCCACAGACTAGGCCTGTGGAACGACGTTCTAGAAGGAAGGCTAAAGTACAAACGGAAAGTATGCGATCAGCTGATGCGTCAAGAAGTAAGGAAAATGGCTGACAAAGTGATTGCCCTAAGTCATTTCTAATGTTACCAATAAACACGAAATCATTCGCTTGGCCGAAACGTATCGCCTCACTTTTGAAAGACGGGTGGGCGGTACACTTTTACTCTGCGAGTGCCCCCAGTTCGCCTGGTCTCCGATTATCAAGACCATAAAAATTTGTCAAGAAATATGGCAAACGAGCCTACCAAGTCCTCAAAGCCCTCAGTGCTGCTGCCCTTGTTGCGCTACAAGTAAAGGTTGCTCAACATGTTTCGCGAAGAACCAAACAGGGAGCCGAATGTGTAAAGCAGCTGCTTCAAGACTTCACGGAAACGTTCCCAGAACTTGCTAAAGGTGATGATCAAGTCGACATTTACAACCCAGATGCAGCTGAGGGTCTCAGTAGGAGACAGCTGGCGTACTTGCTCAACTCTCAATATGAAGAGAATCCGAACGCATTTGGTGAATCGACTCCAACGCGTGTCCACACTCGCATTCTGTGGCTCTGTAAATAGCACAACCGAGAATTCAGACAACTCAAACAAAATTTGTAAAACTTTTTTCTTCGTGTTAAGTGTATTCGGTGGATTTATTCCGTCGCTACGATACCTAAGACTAACAAACAAATCATTGAAGGCGAGAATAGCGTCATATTCTGTTCATTGTCTGTCGATATTGCAGCATAAACCAATCAGATATCGAACCTTTACATCATCCTGGTGCTATTCCTTCAGTGTTCAACATCACCAAAAAATTGTCAGCTCGGCAGAAACAAGAGAAACATTCTAAACAATATATCTCCACTGAAACTCTGTTTTGTAATACGTCTGCCGACTCAGTCTAAAGCTAACCCATTATAAAAAGAGCAGAGAGATCAATTTGTTATTTCTTAACGTTTGAACTCACTTCATGTTATTGCCATGAAGAAATTATTATTTCGCTTAAGGTATGAGCACCAGCAGTTTTGGGTCACTTTTGATTGAGTGTGGCAGTGCAGCGTTTCAAATTTAACCAAAAATATCTGCTGATATAAAAATTTTGGTCTTTTAGGATTTTTATGAAAACAAACATTTGACGATTTTGACAGCTGGAGGTGTTAATTCGATTAACATTCGTGTGCACTACTTTTTCCATTTTTTTTCTTTTTTACTCGAACTGCGGAAGAAATTATGGATTTTATGACGAAAATTGAAAGAGTTGGAAGTTTTTGTCAATCACAGGGGAGTGATTTTCGAAATGTATTTTTTTTTTGCAAAAATATGTGTGTTTGAAGAAAGTGTGCATTTGGGAAGCAATGACAAAGTTGATTGTAGGAATTTCAAAAAACACTCCCACTTGTGGTTTCCATACATGTATACTACATCGATGCCAAGTTTTGCATTAAAAGGTTTTTTTGCTTCAAGTAAAATGAGATTTATCGTTCCTTTGTTATGTGTTTGACCTCTGTTGAAAAGATTATTCAGAAAAACAAACGGCAAAACTTCTAAAAACCTTCAAATTCACTTCGAATTCGGGCAATTCTTCGTCTTCTGATCAGTTTCTTTGTAACACCGCATTTCTTAATGCTCCGTACCTTTGTTGTGCGTGTCTCGTTACAAATGGTAACAAACTCTTGCTCTTGTTTCATAGTTCTTGTTCTAATTTGGACAAAAACAGCTGATTTCTGGTTAATTTCGCGGGAAAAAAACTTATTTTTCGATAGCAAAGTTCAGCCCAGGTTTAAAAGATATATATAAAAAAATTTATCAAAATGGCTATCAAAAGTGACTTTTGTAGCAAATTCTGCATTGCATCAGAGAACGTGAAAACTTCCCGGTGCTCATGCCTTAAGGTTACCGTTCACCTTGAGCGGTGTTTTTAGTTTTCCGTATGTAACTCCGTTGATACGCATTGAACACCCACAAACCTATATATCAATGGAAAACTTTTAAAATTATCTATGTGGTGGTGAAAACATTGTTTAAAAATTTTGGTTTATAAAAGAATGCAAGCATCATAACTCATCTACGGTAACAACGTTATTAATTGCTAGGGTAATATTCACACCGAAAATTCTGAAACGTGGTTCATCGAAAACAGTACTGAAAGAAGATGAATTGCCTTACTCGATTGAAAAAGTAACTCTTTGTTTTCCTTATCAAGGTAACATGAAACTTTCGAGAACCATCACTCCTTTCATTTTCAAAAAGTAGTTCAATAATTTACCAGAGGAAACTGGTGTTGACCTAAAGGCTTTAACATAACCCATCATTTTTACAAAAACTCACGCCAATTAAGCTGCTTGCAATCGTTGTTTGTTATCGAGGTTAGTGTCTACGGTCCCAAAATGGTTCGTTCCTTAAAGACGTAAAACCTCTCGGACAATGAAACGCCTTGTAAAGGAACAGTAAAAGGTTCAGTTCAATTGAGAAACATGTTTCATCCACAAATAACCTACGATTTTTTAAGGAACTGAGAACCAAACTGTGTTGTACTAAAGATTGTTTCCTGTCAGCAAAATGCATGGAACATTGTCTACAACTGTAGCTATACCGAGACTTCTTATGAAATTGATCATTAGCCTTACAACTTTGAACAGCGTGGGGTTATAAGAAGAAAGGAAAACATAAATTGTTAGAAACTGAACGGAACAAAAGACACTTATTCCAATAGAACCTAGCGGTGGACTAACTGGTGTTGAACTTACTTAGTATGTTGTTAACCTTTCATTAATCTGGTGTTTCCATATAAAATACTTAGCCTTATTGTATTTTATTACTAAGTTATCTTAAACTGATAAACAAGAAAAGCCACTTGATTGCTTGTCAATAACGTACTTGTAAAGACTGTCAGCGGAAATACCATCTCAAAAATGTTTGGTTATGCAAATTTGAAAACCGCCCCACCGACAGTGGCACCTAATGAAATACGTCCATATTCTCAAGCTAGTTATCACTAAAAAAACGCTCCCATGCCGTGTCAACCAAGTAATGTTACACGTGCTTATCTTAAAAGAGCCAATGATTTTAACTGACATATTTACTCCTATGTACTTGAAAAATAAGTTTATTAACATTTCTTTAATTTTTATAAAACATTTCGATTGTTACTTACCAACTTTGTGACATCGAAGCGTAACTTTTAAATGAGGGCAACACGAGTGGTGGAAGCGTGGAGCCGGTTGGACGTCGTGGAACAGAAACTTGTTATAAGATGCAACTAAAAACATGTCGGTGTGATTCGTTTCTTTTTCCGAATGTTGTTACTATATTTCGACGGGCTGCACATTTGTTAAGTTAATCATAACGTCTCGTTGCCGATAGCTTAACTTTTTTTGGTATCTCCGTCAAACGGACTCAGATCGACTCGTATCTCTGCGTATAGCTTTCATCCGCCAGAAAACAATTATATAGTGACAACTCTATTGCCTTGGCTGTTTAAAAAGAACTTTTTTGTGGCATTCTGTAAAATACGTTTGCATCATTTTTTACCTTATGGAATTTTGGTCATTGTGGGTGTTACTTGCATAAATTGGTCCATTGAGTTGTACTGCACAACTCCAACCAATGTCATTGATTTTAAGCAAAGACGAATGAACTATATTTAAGCAAGACATTTACAGTTGTTCTTAACTTTAAAACGCTGCCCGGTGATAAGCTTTTCAATTGTAAGACAGGAGAAAACTCAAATATTGGTGAGTAATACGCAAATTTGTGTTTATGTTGTTACATTGCTTCAACTAATACGGCAGTTTACATGGTTATTAAGAAATCGATAGCACTTTAGCACTGAAAGTGTATATATCACTTGTGGGGTTTTTTCATATTTAGAATCTAATTAACGTTCTGATATACATAGCAAAAAATGTTATGATTTGGATTTTTCTTCGTGGCGCAATTAGCGTTCAAACAAGCGAAATTTTACTTCCGGTTTCAAAGTGACCGCGTAAAAGGAAGAATGGGTCCCAGTTGGGCTGTGACGTCATTTCAGAAGTCATACTTCGAATCTTCAATCGCTGGAGGAAGATCTGACATTCTTTACATGTTGTTTATAATACGAAAAGTCAGGAAAAACAAAACAAGATATTTCTCCAGCAATTGAAGACTCAAAGTATGAATTCTGTTTCTACGTCACATTATCCAACTTGGACCCGTTCTTCCTTTTGCGCGCCATTTTGAATCCGGAAATAAAATTTCGCCTATTTGAACGCTAATTGCGCCACGAAGAAAAATCCAAATCATAACAGTTTTTTTCTATGTATATAAGAACGTTAAGTAGATTCTAAAGATGAAAAAAACCCACAAGTGATATATACACTTTAACTCTCAAGGTTTGTGTTAATTAAAAGAATTTGTATTGTATTACTTAGCATTTCATATAAAGGTTCACGAAGTATGCTACTTCATATAATCAAAGCAGCTGCTTTCTGTTTCAATCGTAATTGTACGTAAGTATCAAGAGTTTGTTTTATCATTTTACCGAAGTATTTGTGATTAGTAAGAAAGAAAGTAGTTAAGCATTATTTCTGATCAACAAAGTCTTTGAGGCCTTTAGAAACATTTTGAGAACATCGAAACAACTTACGTTTTGTAAGCATTTAAGTATCATTCTGAGGACATCTGAACAGTTAATGTCAGTAAATATGTTGTG
>JAOBRG010394278.1:0-10407 GCA_027574985.1 Umimayanthus nakama | reverse complement strand
ATATCAGCACTATAGCTTGAATACCTGAAACGCTATTTAAAACTAAAGTCAAAAGTGGTGGAATCCATCCCCCCCCCTCCCCCCCGTGTAAGATAGGGTTAAAACAGTCACTTGGTGCTTTTGGAATGCGGACAATATTCAGCGAAGATTTTTCTTTTTTAGAGGGAGGGGGGAGACTGTTTCGATCCTTCCTCCTTATTTTTTGTGGATTCGTTTTTTGCTTGTTTTGGCCAATCGGCTATTCGTTTCGGTGGTTTCGGTAGTTTCCAATGTTTCGTTTCTGCTGTTTCGATTCGTAGTTTCGGTGGTTCTGGCGATTTCGTTTCGGTAGTTTCGGTGGCTTTGGCGGTTTCGCTTTAGTGGTTTCGTTTCGGTGGTTCCGGTGGTTTCGTTTTGGTGTTTTCGTTTCGGTGGTTTCGTTAGTTTCGGTGTTTCGGGTTTTACTGCATGCCATGTAGCTCTGTTAATACACATCATATCCCCACAAACCTGTATATGAATGGAAAGCTTATAATGTTATCTAAATGATAGTGAAAAAACTGTTTAAAAAATTTGGTTTATAACCGGATGCGAGCATCAAAATCAAACCTGTTTACTTCTTTTCTAGTCGTCAATGCTACTGTCAGTTTCATTTTTAGTTTGTTGGCATCAGCACAATAATTTTCTGCTGGAAATTGAAGAAAATTCCCTATTTGCAGCGTACAAAACTGCCCTGATTGAGTCATAATAAATAATTGGAGCTGTACTGTAAAGAGTAATTTCTTACCCTTATCTTTTTTTCTTTCAACTGTGCAATGGCAGTCTTTTAGGCGCGTACTGTTTTCCCTGTCGATGAGAAAAAAAATTATTTCTGAATACTGCTCGCGGTTGGCAATTGGGGCTTCCTGTGCTAAAAACGGAGTTGAGACTGGTAACTAGTTCCTGTTGAAGACTCGCGGAAAATCAAAATGGCGCCCGATTCGGGCTCGGCTACAACTTTAAGACACTTAGCTTGTTCTTTGGCCAATCTCAACCCTGCTCCTTGGGAAAAAGTGAGTAATTAATTTTTGGTGTAGTCTCATCATCTCCACATTGAAATGACAAGATATCTTTACAGATGCTGTTCTGAGAGGAGTTTCCTGATTATTTAACTGTGTTGCGTCGACGAAGCAAGAAGTGTTTACATTCTTCTACCGAGCTTTTTCTTCTACAGGTTGCTTTCCTCTTTGCTAGTTTTTTTAAGTTATGTTCAAGGTTTCGTTTGTAGGTGGGCACATTCTTAATCTGCGTACTGAATGTAGATCGATCAATATCAGACAGTCACCCGGATCTCTCCAGATTGCAAGAATTGGAAATATTTTATAAAATATTGATTAAGATGTGGCAGGTCTAGAAACAAGTTAGTAATAAACGTCTGCCACATACAGGTAAGTCTTACTCTAGTGATAGTTTGCGCATATAGGAAAGTCGGTGAAAGGTGAAGTCTAAGTGAGATTTGTCAAGACCTACGTTTCAAACTTAAGGCGGACCTTTACTGTTTAACTGTTTTAGTTTTTTTTATAATCAAAATAAACATCGTTTTGTTAACGGTAGGTAAAGAAGTTGGTTCGCCTGTGTCCTGCCAGGCCTTCAAGCTCATCATCAAATAATGTGTTTATCCTGGACCAGCGAGGCTTGGATGCTATATTGTCCCTTGAGCTGTTTGAACTGAAATCAAACTTACAATGCAAAGAAAAACTGATGCCATATTTGGTTGATGTGCTTAATGGATTGCCACATGCAAAATGGATCGAGGCTCGAGAGCCTTTGCAAACTGCAAGAATGCCAATGGCAGAGGAATTCTCGCTGTGTTTTGTGTCGCTGATCAATGGATTAGCCATCAAGGACAACACGCTTACCAAGGACATTGTCCAGGAGCAGGTGGATGTGTTTAAGGTTCTCATTGAACAGTGCTGTGCTTTCAGGGAACTTTCTGACTTCAAGAAAGGTTTGTCCTTGTTCTTGGTGGTGTTAATAGTACTGTAGGAAAGTGGGTGTCTAGAAAGCGAGTACCTAGAAAATGAAGACCGATTGACCTGGAAAAAAAGACTGATACAGGAGATGGTCAGTTTTTGTTTTCCAGACCTCAGGAAGCCAGTTCCAAACAAAATGCCACAACTTAAACAACATGACTAACTACAAACCCTCAAATATTTGAAGTCACACTATTGTGCCCAATCAATAGCCTAACCTTCATGTGGGAGTACCCTTCTCCTTTTCTTCACCTTGTACTTGTATTTTCAGGGATCTCTCTTGAATACATCTTTACTGACTAAAGCCTAGTTACTGACATGTGCAGTTGAAAATTTCTTGTAGTCAACCCATTAATAATAAAATTATGAAGACAAGAATGGAGGTACTACCTAGCCATTCATCACTAAACATTTGATTGTCTCTCCTGGTCAGTTGCTCTGTGTCGCCACACTATTCCCCTTCTGCTGGGGTTGGCAGAAGCGCTAGGATCCTCAAGTGCCTATGGATGTAAACAAGCTGTAATCTCTCAGTTGCTGTTTCCAAAGGGATGCACAGAAAGTGATTACAACAATACAGTTGCTCAACTTCCATTGATACTACACAAACAACAACAGAGGAGGTATATTAGGAGTAATGCAACAGTCAAAGGTGAAGATAGGAGCACTGTTCATCTCACCAATGAACAACTGGAACTTGTTATAACACTGGTAAGTTTGTCGCCAATGACAACTCAACATCATGACCAAGGTAACAAACCAGGAGACTGGTTGTTGCCAATCAGCCCTGATTTTGATTTAGCTGGTTGTTCTACTACTTGACTTTTGGTTTTATCTTGAGTAATCATGTAAAGAAACAAAACATTCAGTTTGAATGTTAACCAAAAAGATATTTACATTCTAATGTATGCCTTAAAACAACAACAGCAACAATAATAATAGTAGTAGTAGTAACATTGTTTATAAAAGGTGTCAATTAATTTTGAAGTGTTTATTTCTTTCTGGAGTCGAGTAAGCCGGCAGACATGCGTGATAGGCACCAAGTGCAAATTTGCAAATTTGTATTTTAATTTTATTACACTACGTCAAAGTCATGCTAATTTAAAACAATTATTAAGAGACCTTCAAAGACATTTTGAAGAATATAGCAAAGTTTTGGACAAATCTTCAAAACTCAGTAAAAATCAGGAATAACAAAATTTAAGTTTTTAAACCAGGGAAAAATGGGAAATTTTGCATTGAGTCAGGGGAGTTTTAAATTCCTGATTAAAGCCACGTGTTATATGTTTGGGCTGGCTCTAACTCCCATTGACTTCTGTATTCAAATTGCCTTTGATATGGACAGTTTAAATATGCTTTATCTCAGAGAAGGAAAGGGAGGGGAGAGTGAAGATTTTTTTTTATTTCCGACATATTGCAACCCTGTCATGGTAAGTATTGTTTTTTTTGCCACTGTTCCAAGACTTCTGGTTTTGAGAAATTCGGTTTCCCAGGGGTAGTTTATGTTCCAAAGTTAAGCTTAAGGTGGAGGAGAGAAGGACCAAATGTGGGGAGTTTGTAATTTTCCAAATCAGGCAAGGTAATTTTGGTCAAACTAAGTAGCTGACTAGTTGGACTAAATTACTGATCAGATGCTCGACCTGCAGGCTTGCAGGAATGAGCAAATTCCACCCCTCCCCCCCTTCACTACCCTCTAGTTTAACCCTTAAACAAGCAGGCTATTTTGCCACACATATTCATGCCCTTTGGCATGCAATTAGTGTGTGACCAACTAACTGACTTACATAGTAACAATCATCACTTAATTAGCCACTGTTGCCATGGTAACAAAAACAAAAATCCAAGTTGGCCACCGCATTTAGCACAACATGTAATTTCCAAACACAACAAAAAAAATGTTGTTGCTGTTCTTGCCTACATTTCAACAATGAAACTTGCTGACCCACTGAGATTGTAAAGAAAACCTACATTTCTGATCAAAAAGTGTTTCAGATCATGAATGTTACCTTGGTACAGTGGTCAGTGGAGGTCTGGTGCGCATGCAATACAGACTGAATCCACTGAGTGGACTCGAACTTGCAACCCTGTAAACTCCAGATGAACAGCTTTAACCCATTGTGCTATGAGTTCTACGATGTGATATGGACATAAAATTTATATAGTGTATGATATGATTTATAATTTGGGATGCGTTTAATATGAATGGCACGACAAGAATGCACTATTATGTCAACACTTTATGGTATCTGGAGTCAGTCTAATTTTGAAACAGTTGAAAAAAAGGTATTTTTTCTAAAGGTAGTACACTGAGGCATTCCGCACCCACACAAGCATTAAATAGCAGTGTATTTATTTATGGTGTAGAATTCATAGTTATCAACCGTGATGTCTATGAGTTGAATTCCCCTGTAATATACAACCAGCTTCTGCTTCGCTGCCTGATCCCCCGACTGGTTCTGAGGAACAGCATCACTGGTTACTTTCACGGCATGGCATCATTCGAGGCTGATAGCTAAAATAATTTGCCCGTATACATGATTTTGTGTGATCTATTACCCAAAAGCGTCTGTCAATGATTTACATTCAAGTCTAAACAAAGCTAAGTAGTGTTCCCTTAGACATGTCAGTGCAAATTTGATATGATGATTAACTCTGCAACTCTTTTTGAAACAATACCCAAGCTAGGAGCAGGAATTAAGCTCGTTTTGTGTGACATCGCATGCGTTACGCGAGATTGCCTCATGATCACGTGGACATTAAAGATTTCCGAACAGAACACTTGTAAAGCCATTGGAATGACTCTTTTTTCTTTATTTCTTTTCATGTCAAAATTAAACGTTTGGGAACCACGAGTTTGGTTTTTTAGAAAACCACTTGTTCTATGAATGATTATTGATAAATACTTGACAGTACAGTGTACAACGCGACGTAAAACTGCAAATAAATTATTATTTTTCAGTTACATTAGTTTGGCCCATTTGATTAATTATCTATTGGTTCTGTACAGTAAGATATGGCATGATTTTCTCCTAAGGGCCTTGATGTGTAGCTCTTAGCCTGCGAGACGGCTCAATTTTTTTCTTTTGGGAGGGGGGGGAGAAACGCAAACGATCTTGGTAGCAGGCTATGTAGCTGACGTTTCAATGAGTCAAAGGTTAGCCCTTTTACGGATTACTGAGCATACAGCAAGGTACGGGCCGAGTTAAGCTGTTAATACAGCCTCTTCTTTTAAACGAAAAGCAAATGCCCTTGTGGGAATTGTGGTTTTGAATAAGTTTACTCGAAGAATTGCCGTCGACACAAACATACGGAAGAACATATGGCTCACGAGTTGTCGGTGACGAGTTGTCGTTTACGAGTTGTTGGGGCCGAAAAAGACTGAGACATCACAAGCAGTCATTGCGCATGCGTAGTGAAGGTAAGGCAGCTCTCTGGAGAGTTGTCATTGACGAGTTGTCGGTAACGAGTTGTCGGTGACAAGTTGTCGGTGTCAAAAAAGACTGAAACGAGTCACAGGCAGTCATTGCGCGTGTGTAGTGAAGATAAGGCAGCTCTCTGGAGAGTTGTCGGTGATGAGTTGTCGGTTCAAACCTACGTCTAGGCTGGGGAAAGGCTGGGGATTGAACCCAGAACCTTCTGGTTTGTAGTCAGAGAACTAATCAACTGTGCCAATCTCGCACACTGTTGTATTTGGCCACTTGTATGTATGCATTTCTTATAAAGGCCGATTTACACAGTGCAACTTTCTCCTACAACTGTTGCACGCAACTCGCTTACGCCATAGATACAACACGAATTGTTTCGTGTAAATCAAGGCTAAAACTATGGCAAGTTGTAGGATTCAGAAACATGTTTTAAAGTCGTATGCAATTTTTGTGTTTTTGCAACGAAATCACACGAGAGGGGAGGACTGTGGTGTATGTATTTTGCAACATGGCGGCGGAGACGAAGAAGGACGGGAAAAAGGCCGTATTTAATTCAAAAGAAGTATAGAAATTTATAGAACCCTGGCACAAAGAGCCACTTCTTTATAATTGCCAAAGCAGTGACTAAATAATCAAAGATGCAAGAGCTGCAGCAGTTCCTACAATAGTTAACATCGCAGTTCAGCGGCTCTCCGCCATTTTATTTATTTCTTCCAGTCTCCGATAAGCGGACCCAGAGAATTGCACACGAGTTTTTCGTGTTGTAAGGCTAAAAGTTGCACGCGTGTAAATGGTGGCTAAAATATGTTGCAGGCGAGTTGCGTGCAATAGTTGTAGGCAAAAGTTGCACCGTGTAAATTGGCCTTAATGCGGAATAGCAATTTTTGGTATAGTGTCTTTCATCATTTGCATCTTGGTTATTTTTGATAATTAAATAAAAAGTACATATATTTTGAAACTGATTGAGCTCAAAACATTTACAGGTTGAAAAGTTGCTGGATCCTCAAGTACTTCATGGTTTGGATGGTGTTCTGTCAGAAAGCATCCAGGTTTGTATTGTTTGGGGCAGTCAAAATAAATGAAAAGAAGGCGTGTAGGCAACAGACACAGGAGTGTAGGCCCCGCTGCCATTTTGTCATGAACAGACCATTTTAGGCAATTGGATTTGTTGTTTGAAGTACTTAGCAACACAAAATGTAAATAAGCCATCCACAGACACACATAAAGAGTTTTAACAGCATCAGTGACAATATTATATCGACCAGAATGGGACAAAGCAATAATCTTGTTACAAAATAGAATAAAACAAATGCTTATAAACTTGTGCCAAGTGGACCACCTTATGATCATTGAAGCAAAAAATACAGCATGAAAAGCACAAGTTTTGAGTTTTGTAGTTACGTAAAGTTTCCAGGCCTAGGGTTTATACAAAGTCTATAATGTGTATGTGCAACAATGTTTTTCCAAATGCGCTAAAAATTAACTTGGTTGCACAAGTGCGCCAAGATGCAACTGTTGAAATGTAAATCTACCTTTCACTACTTTCTCTTCTATTCATGTAGAACATGTAGCTTCCATTAGTCGCTATAGCCTACCGATTTAATTCTGGTTTGAAACGTCGTTGAGGACACACAGCTAATATTATCGCTCAAAATGATTTCATTCATTGTTTATTCTTTGAACTGGTAGTTATTTGATTTTTTGACTGTTGTCGAGCTTTTGCATCAAATTGAGGAAGAAGCAATTTTCCCTCTAGGCTGGCGGGATCTTGAGCACATTTCCGTATCACTCATTCAGTGAAGTTATTACCCTGTCTATGATGTCACTTCTCAGGGATCTGTGTCAGGATAGACCAGGTAAGAAGTCAAGTATACATGTAGAGCCTGTACAGCCCAAGAACTGCGAAATAATGCTACAGAAGAAAACAGAGTGTCTCTCAAAAATAAAAACGAAATCAGCAAGGCAAAGTGATTATCGCTATTGGTTTCGGCCATAATAAATTCTATCAAACAATTTAAGTGAAGACAACCAGTATTAGAGTATTGTTACGGAATAATAGAGTTGTTTTGAAATTAGGTTGAATTCAGAAACAAAACCAGACCTGGAAAGCCATTGGTTTAGAATGGAAGTACCTTAAATGCTAAAATTTTTATGATAAGACAGTTGTATGAAAACACGTCAAGTTTTATTTTGCAGCTTGCTCAAGCAGACAGCAGACACCTTGTTTCTTTATTGTTTACACTTCAGTGTTCGTACTTACATCTGACCATCAGATAAGAGGATTGAAGAGCACGAACACAAGTTACAACAGAGAATTTTGTTACATGACGTGATGGCCAAGTACCTGGTAATGCGAACAATAGCACGCACCAACTTGCAGTGCAAGAATGTTGCACTGCAAGTTGGACAAATAGTATTGCTCGTATTACTTCAATATAGATAACTACTAGCAACTTGTTTAAACACTTTGTTTGTTGACTTTTGCCCACGCAGACTTGTCAAAGAACATCCTTGACAAAGCACAGGAGCTGGGTAAGAAGATCTTCACACTAGAGGAGGCGGAAATCCTCAAGAGAACAGACCTAAGTATGAGCACTGTTAAGTGGAAACTGCAGTCTGTATCGGCAAGTGTTGACCTCACTGTCTGGACGGCAGATGACGAGCAAGGTGAACAGAATTACCGTCTGAATGCATTCTTACTGAAAGACAAGCAGCGTTTCTTAGCAAATTCTTAGCAAAACTGTCCAGTGCCTTCATACCCTTTTTTATCTGATGATTTTGAGATCAATCGTTTTGCATCTCGTGAAATTTTAAGGCATTGATGACATTTTTAATTAAGGTTACCGTTTACATTGAGCGATGTTTTCAGTTTTCCGTAACTCCATTAATACAAGTTGAACACCCACAAACCTATACACCAATAGAAAGCTTATAAAATCATCTAAATTATGTTGAAAAGTATGTTTAAGCATCATAATTCAATATGTTTATTTACTACTAGACGTCAATGCGGTTGTCAGTTTCGTTTAGTTTGTTGTTGAGTTTCAGTTTCACTCCTAAAGTACGCCGCACGTCAAACATTTTTACTTCCGGTAAAATTTCTCGTTCGTCATATCTCGCAAACTATCAGACGTATTGAAAAACATTTTTTACTTGGTTTTAGGGAGGCAATGTGGTCGAGTGGTTTAAAGCGCTGACTCGTAATCCGGATGCTCCGAGTTCGAGTCCTCTGCCCGCCGGTCACGTTAGTGTAAATAGCCTTCTGGTTTTCCTCCCTGCCAGAGGGGGATTTTAAAGAGGGATTTTAACTGTCGTTGAGCGATTAAACAGGAGCCACTGCCTCAAGAGAACGGGCAACCGCTCCCTTTGCAACGACGTTAAATAACAGCATTTATTTTATTTTTTTTTACTAGAAGTTCATTTAATGTTTATGTATATTCTGCGAAAATCTCAGTTTCGAAATTTTGATCCCTTTCCACGTGAACGGTAACCTTAAGATAAAACGTTATTGCAAATACAGGAAATTTGTGCTCTTGACCTTTTCATTCCAGATGCAGATAGCGTTTGCCAAAAGATTCAGGAGTTCTTGTTGTCCAACGTTCCCGTATCACTGGCAATGGTGTCCTCCAGTTTGTTTGTTTGCTGCTTGGAGGATCTTGGAATTCTAGCCGAGAAATTCCCAACATTGGCAAGGTGCACTACTCTGTGTTCTCGCTTGAGTTCAATTATATCGGCTATCTTATCTGACACAGGTCGGCAAAGAGAGAGTGGGGGTGGACATCTGATATGGCTGGTGTTAAATTTCTTTATGAAAGTGTACAGTAAGTAAGATACTATATCTCGCAACCTAGGGAAGCAATGCAAATGGAGGTTTGTTTTTTAAAAAACAAAGGAATTGTTCAGTTATCTTTGCAATCCATTATGAAGCTAGTTTAGTTGAAAGGCTTCTTTGTGAAGCGTTGACCATACAGCAAACAGCCACACTCTAAGAATATCATGTAAAAAGTCGGCACAGCGTTGAATTGGTTTGCAGTGAATCTTTAGTTGTAGACATATAGTAACAAAAGACATACAAAAACAACGTAGTGAAAAATCTGATCCTAGGCTAGCCAATTTTTTTTTAGTAGGCTGACCGCCTGGGTTGGTGTAGTCCTGAAAAACTCAATTGTTGGTTGTGATTAACGTTTCAAAACCTGCGTGGAAGTCATCTCCAAAATCAAGGACTGTTGTTGGTTGTGACTCGGTGATGTTTCAACAACCTGTGTGGAAGTCATCCTTAAAATCAAGGACTGTTGTTGGTTGTGACTCAGTGATGTTTCAACAACCTGTGTGGAAGTCATCCTTAAAATCAAGGACTGTTGTTGGTTGTGACTGACATTTCGACAACCTGTGTAGTAGTTATCTTCAAAATCAAGGACTGTTGTTGGTTGTGAGTGATGTTTCGACAACCGGAGTGGAAGTAATCTTCAGAGTCAAGGACTGTTGATTGTTGTGACCAAAAACTTGACAACCAGTGTGGAAGTCATCTTCAAAATCGACTGACGATGGTTGTGACTGACGTTTCGAAAAGCCGTGCAGAAGTCATCTCAAAGTCAAGGACTGTTGTTGATTGACTGACGTTTCGACAATCTGTGAGGAAGTCGTCTTCAAAGTCAAGTACTGTTGTTGGGTGTGACTAACGTTTCAACAACCTGTGTTGAAGTCATCTTCAGAGTCAAGGACTGTTGTTGGTTATGACTAACGTTTTAACAACCAGTGTTGAAGTCATCTTCAGAGTCAAGGACTGTTGTTGGGTGTGACTAACGTTTCAACAACCTGTGTTGAAGTCATCTTCAGAGTCAAGGACTGTTGTTGGTTATGACTAACGTTTTAACAACCAGTGTTGAAGTCATCTTCAGAGTCAAGGACTGTTGTTGGGTGTGACTAACGTTTCAACAACCTGTGTTGAAGTCATCTTCAGAGTCAAGGACTGTTGTTGGTTATGACTAACGTTT